>JAOTOL010001210.1:182500-375420 GCA_034440575.1 Imbricaverruca yamaguchii
AACCTCCAACCTCCAAGATATGTGCAGCTTGAGCGACCTCCGTTCAAGCAGCACATATCTTGCCCCATGTCAGATCAAGAACTGCATCGTCCCTCTCGGCTACGCGTATCACGGACAAACTGACGCCCTCAGCCTATCACTCGCGCCGACTTGGCCAACGAGCTCCACCGATCACCTTCAAATGGACACGAATCGGACGAGCGAGACGGTTTAGATTCTTAGAAACTACCGGGCTTACACCCACGGTGTCCTCATTTCGTTCCGCGTCGGAGCGGTGCGACGTGGTGCTTGGTCACACCGAAGGGGCCATTTGTGGTCAGCCGTGCTGAGATCGGCCGGCCACAGCACCTCTGACGTGGCGCGTGGTGCGGTGGGGGGGGGGGGGGGGGGGGGAGTCACAGCACCTCTGACGTGGGCGTGGTCCAGTGGGGGTGGGGGTGGGGGAGCCACAGCACCTCTGACGTGGGCGTGGTCCAGCGAGGGTGGGGGTGGGGGGGGGGGGGGGGGGGGGGGGTGGGGTGTGGATGGGGAGCCACAGTACCTCTGACGTGAGCGTGGTCCAGCGGGGGCAGCCACAGCACCTCTGATGTGGGCGTGGTCCGGCGGAGGGAGCCACGGCACCTCTGACGGGGCGCGTGGTCCAGCAGGGAGGGGGCACAGCACCTCTGACGTAGCGCGTGGTCCGACGGAGGGAGCCACAGCGCCTCTGACGTGGCACGTGGTCCAGTGGGGGTGGGGGTTGACGGGGGTGGTCCGCGGGGGAGCCACAGCACCTCTGACGTAGCGCGTGGTCCGACGGAGGGAGCCACAGCACCTCTGACGTGGCACGTGGTCCGGCGGATGAAGCCATTTGCAGTCGGCTGTGCTGTGGTTTCCCGGTGACTGATCACTTGGTGAGCCGGTGAGCGGGTGAGCCGGCACGTGCCACCCCGTCACCGACAGCTGGTCGGCCGACTGCCTCTCGGAGCCGGTGTAGCCTTCTCAGCCATCAGTCAAATCTTATCTGATCAGCTGAAGTGCCGCTAGTAGTCAAATCAGCTGGATTGTCCTCCCAAGGGAAATGTGACTAGGGTAGTGTCCTATGCCCTGATCTTTAAGACCCCATTTGAAACACATTGTTCCTAGCGCAGAGGGCTGGCGCAGATCCATCCAAGGGCAACCGGGCAGTCTGCCCAGCACGTGCGCGGCATGCCAGGGGCAGCCGCAGAGCACGAAGCGCACACGACACAAGCCGCGCGGTCATCAAGCAGCCCAGCAGCTCGAGCCAGGGCAAGCTGACTGGATTCGGAAGTGGCATACGGCCGTCGCCCATGGCCAAAGACACATCAAATGGTCCACCTGACCGTGACGTGCGCAGATGCACCGCGGCGCCAAATACTTTCCGGGAGACGTTCGAAAATGCGCACGGCTCTCGATCGGCCACATTACTCCAGCCACTGACAGGCGGCGCGATAGCTGAAATTGCTTTGGTGATCCGAGGCCCCTCATCCAATCCATGAACACCTGACCGGCTTTCACATGCAACGTCTCATCCCAGTCGATACCCGGCTGCCACGGTTGCTGGAACAAGCACTTAGCACTTATGACAAAGGACGTTAGGAAGCTCAATTGATCAAACAATCGAGCAACGCGGCTCAGCACCACCCGCGTGGTCGATACTGCGTCGGATAGGAGCATTACCCTGTCAAATGAGACACATCAAACATATCAGGGCGCCACTCATACCAAGTGCTGTCGCCGACTCAGACGCATCATCACTGAGTCATCTCATGACTGCTATCGAGGACCGATGAACTGTTTGACTTGCACTTTGTCGACGGGATCCTTGCGTCGGACATGACAGACGCGCTTCGGTCAGCATGTCACCCGCCTCGTCCTCGGGAACAGCGCCAGACAGCCAGCCGTCGTAGAAATTACTTCTCACCTCGGTGACAGCATGGCACGACACAGTACTGCGACAGGTGATGACGTATGGTGCCATTTAGCAGGAACAGAGCGTTAAATACACCAAGAGGATGTCTACCACCTGGAAGAACTTCGTTGCTCATCTCTGGTCTCGTGCCTATTTTAAAAATAGCTAACGGTTGCGTTGGGGATGGGAAATATTTCATAGGTTCGGAGCTTGTTCAATTTAATAAAGTGAGAAGTTTGTTTGTAGAATGCGTTAATGAGGCAATCTTCTTTCTCCTTCCGACCCTTTTGGGTGGTACCGGCTAAAATCGACGTTTTGTTCAGGTCACGAGATGTCACGATTGATACACGATTTGCATAATTTGGGTTAAATGGGTTCATTGGTGAACTCCAAGGTCACATTTAGCCCATGTTTTTCTCCAGCACAAACTGAAGAAAATAAACTTTCAACCGTTATCTGTGTGAAAACAGAAGTAGACAGGCGCTCCAAATGGTCACCACGATGGCTCTCAGTAACTCCCAACCCCAAAAAGGTCATCTGAGGTTAACTTAGGTCAGTGACGCAAGGTGAAACCGGGAAACACAATGCCCTATGACGACAGGCTAGCTGAGTAGATCATCATCCTACCACACCCATCATTGGTGATTTGGAGGCAATAAGTGCGATTCATTGTTCATAGTTCACAATGTTGGCACAAAGTGCCCGACAAAAAACTGCAAAAACTTCACGATCAGACTTGTCAGCACAAATGTCCAAGCGACGGTGCAGAGGTGACGAAATTAGCACAACTTCATACAATTCAAGTTACAGCATGCTTGATCGCAGGACAGCACAACTGCTTCGATGAGACGCTCGTTTTAGCAAGTATTTCATGGGCGCGAGCAGTGCCTATTGGTTCCACAATACACCTTGCCATCATGTGAGACGTTTCAAAACTGGCATAACAGAAGGCTAATTACGAGCGAGGACGAAGTATGAGGCAGTCTACTCCCCATGCCTATCCGACACATGATCATCTAAGCGACACGGCCGGACTCGAAGGCGAAGTATTCGAACCAGAGGCCGGGTGACAATGACAACTCGGCAATGACAGTCTTGCGGCGGTCTATCCTCAACTTGGCACGCATCACGCAATTTGTGACGCGTCAGTGCTATTTCTGTAATCAGGGTGCTGTGTAAATCATTTTGTCAACATCAACATATTGCCTCACAAATCACCACTCTTGATCGTGTTATCTACGATCATCTGGTCCCTAGAGGTTACGTGGCCTGAATCCACCAAGAACAAGAAATCTAATGAAGTCTGTCGAGAGGAGCGGTTGTATACGGCCTAAGCTAAAGGGGAGCGCTCAGGGACGAAAAGTGTTCGGGACCCAGAGTGACACACACACACACACACACACACACACACACACACACACACACACACACACACACACACACACACACACACACACACACACACACACACACACACACATACATACATACACACACAAACACACACATACATACACACAAACACATACATACACTCATATACATATATATATATATACGCCATACACCTTATTTGACAAATGAACATGGTTTCGTTAAGATTATAGTCGATGTTGAAACACTTGCAATGCTATTCTAAGATAATTAAAAAAATAACTATGCTCACTATTCACTACGTTAGTATTCACTCTATTTACATTTTAGTTGATAAATGTAAGGGATGTCAACATTGGGTCGTTTTTCAGAATGTTAATTTTATTTTATATTCAATGCGCAAAAACTTGAACCCATATTTATAAACCAAGTGTTTACCAGATTTGCATTTACGTTCCTATTGCGAATACACTGCACCGGATTGTCACACTTCATTTTGCTCACTTCATAAATTCCTGCATTTACACGAATACTTGGGCACAATAAAGTGCATGCCCTCGCCCGTCCAGCGCCCCTAATCGCGCCCAATACCGGTATATGAAGTGGACCGACACCGTGCACTGGTAGCACACAGGGCTAACTTTTGTGATCATAGCCAAGTGACAGCCGGTCCGTTGGGGTTACGTTAGCGGGAAAACTGTTTTCCGAGCAAATAAGCTATGTTGCGGGCTCAAACAAAGGAGTAATTTATGCTAAATGGCACGTTTGTCTGAAGGACATGTACGGTAAATCGGCTCATATCCGTCCGACGCAATGCACACAAACATGGTGTCGGATGTTCAGAGGCGTCCAACTCCCCGAGTGAGCAGGCGAGCTTCCAGTCAGTCGTCGAGGACGCTGCGGTCTGTCCAAGCCACCTCCAACCGTCGAGTTCCCGTCTGCAGTCTCAGAACGGACGAGTGGGTCGCTTTGACCTCGCGAATACAGGCCGCCTTTCATTCGCATGTCTATTGACATACATCACCATGCTGGACACTGAAAGATTTGAAGGAGACATACTGCTGTGGGCTAGGAAAACCACGTGCACACTGTGCCCAGGTGTCTGCGAGTAAAACCCAGACGGCACGAATGTGCTGTACATGGGAGCTCAACGGCTTTTATCAATGTCAAGAGATATACAAGGTCTGATAAAGTGCACTACAAATCCGGTCTAGGCATGCGTCGATAATGTATTGTTGCAGATGTTCAGGAACAGATCCAGGAGTTTTCATCGGTGTGAGGCAGGAATGCAGCCATGGTTTTCTTAGGGTGACGTCCGACCCCAAATATGTCATTTTCTCGAACATTCGGCGAGCGAAGCGAACCAGAAATTTCGGATTTGGTTCGGTCTTTATCAAAAGACTCTTATTTGCCAACCAATAGTGCCAACAACAGTACAAAGGGACACTCACTCCCCCTTCTCTTTGCTGCGTTGGGCGTCAACTCCCCGTTGGTTGCGCTTCTGGTACGGGGGGGACTTCTTGGGGAAGTGCTGGATGGGCGCGATTTCACCGGACGCAGGTGCCTTTCCTCCTTTAAAGGGAGTCATCTGCTGAGCAATTCATAGAGCAGTGGGGGGACACACCCCAGGATGTCGCACTTCTATCGGGGATGCATGTCCCTAGATGCCCCCTCCCTGGATCCGCTTCTGCAGGTGTTGTAGATGAACACCAGCTTTAGCATGTACAGCACCAATTATCTCTAACTTATCATTGTCGGACTTAAAATGCAACAAAGACACAATAATTTTCAACATCATCTTAGACGGCGTTCTTCCACCCATGCAGATAGAGGGGCAATCAGCTGGCTTTGACACGCCGCTTTCCCTGCAAAAGCATGCTATTTTAGGCCGGACGCTTCTCTTCCTTGCTCAGCCGTCTGTTTTCGCTCCCATCAAACCAAACATCGACGTAACTGACCCAAGAATCACAACCGGCCATGTAGAACAAAATGCTAGAGTAGAATTGCGAGAGATCGTGAGCAGCCTAATGGATATGCTCATGTTTGCAGAACCGCCATCGCATACTGAGTACATTTACGGCATTAGTTACACCATTTTCAGCTTTGGCGCCACATTTTGTCAAAATCAGAGCTAAATATATTCGGTTAAAGGCACGAATGGGCCTTTATGCATCCATACTAAAGCTTGTTTTCATATTTTCAATGAAGGTATTTTAGTCCGCGATGCGTAGTTTCAGAGGGTGGGCATGGATCCCTGACTGCGGGGGGAAACCACCGATTGGGGGTTGGGCACTTTCCGCTGCAGTAAGCACGTTAGAATAGGTCATGCTCTGGCCGTTATCGTCCCATAAGGAACGTATGGACATCCTGATTATGTCTGCAGTCCCGTCTCTAAAAAGGCTTTCTGCATATCGACAACGTCGAAATCTCAGCACTACCACTGCAAGGTTAGTATTGAACATGACATCCATCTCCAGCCAGTCGTTGAGGGGCACGCCATTGGGGCCAGAAGGAAATGCATCGAACACACTTTCGTAGAACCACAGCATTTTGTGTGGGAAACACTAGGTGTCCAGATGCTACTCAGACCATTAAGATTTTGTTTCACTTTGGGTGGGGATACCGAGGAAAGATCAAACTATTCTTTCTCAGATCATGATGCCCTATTGGCGAATCAATGTGCTCTTGACGAAGACCAAAAAGGAAGTACCGACCCCTCCCTCTCACACAGCTTTAGCTGTACTCATTGTAGGTCAAAGTGCCCATCTTGCAAGTAATAATGACCTTTCGAATGTCCCTTTGATGGTTCAAGATGCCCATCTGGTAGCGGAAGCTGCCCATTGGACACCTAGGATAAATCTTGTAAATATCATGTGCGAATGTGAATGTATGTCAATGAATGTGTGAATGACTGTGAATGCAAATGTAATAAACTGTGCTCCAGCTGGGAGCCCCAGAACGTCTTGTGGTTTGAGTGATAATCCAGAGAAACCTCGTCCGGACCACGCGGATAGTTGGTTCGAAATAATCGCTGCTATAATCGTGACAGTCGACCCTCATCGAATACCCTCGGCGCCTCCAGAGCGCCGTGGGCCTCAACACACCACTGGCCGACGGCCGCACCAGATGACCCCCAACGCCCGAAGGAAGTCCCGAGGGGCAGTCGGCCGGCCATCGGCATATACACGCTGGCTCAGCAGGTTAGTGCGCCGTACCAGCTACTGCGATGTGGCTGGATAGCGGCTGGCAAGTTCGAACACATACAGCTATGACCTGGTTACCTAATTTGGCACTGAGGGTACCGCTAGAAGCTGACTTCGTTACAATGTCAGGCTTACGCGCCATAGCTCAGAGTGCATTTCAAAGTTGAATTCCCAGCTACCTTAAAGAATGCTTCTTGCCCCCAGATAATTAGTGATTTTCTCATAAGCCGAAGTACCTTCAGATTAATTGCGACGCGACTTTAGCAGGTTAAGGTCCTGTCAATCCAGGACTCAGTACCATTCTGAAGCCTGCCACATGCGATATGTCCCTCTATACGCTTATATATACACAAATATTTTCCTGAGCTTCTAAATCTAATGGCGTAACCACAAAAATGGCCGTTGCGTGTTTTCTGACTTTCCTCGACCAAAAATGTAGGTGCATTTCTGTACAATATTGTGCAAGATATGTTCTTTTAATGTAAGCAGTGCCATTTTCCGGGCTAGGGTTTTTTGCAGCCTGCCGGTTTCCCATGAACTGGCCTACTCCGTGCTGTTTCTATAGGACAGCTACATCGCATCCGTCATGTTTCATCAGCACTATGAATGCAAACTTATCCATCGCCTCATTACTCCTTTCTTCTTCTTTCTTCTTCATGCTTCTCACTACGCCTTTCATCCAAAGACCAAACTATGCGGAGAGCAACCTGGCGTTTATCACCAACACACAGAAGCCGACAGCCGGCACATGTTCCATCTTCAGCGCTGGTCACCGGTCCAGGGCGTCCATCCAAACGCTCTCTCCTGTGCCACTTGTACGTCCCGTCTCGCCAGACTACAGTAGGCGTGCAAGCCAATCAAGATGTCGACTGCCAGCGTGAGATCACCGCTCGGGGGACTGGCCAGCCACAAGTGGGCGGACTGCTGGACGAGCTGGGCTGGCATCAGCGGGCAGTTGAGAGGCACACAGACCAGGGCATATCTGCTGCTCGGAGTGTCGGGACACGGAGTGGTCGGACGGGACAGAAAGGACCAGAATTCCTCCAAGCGAAAAACGCTTCTTTCCTCATGGTCGGACCCTTATTGCGCCAAATGTCGCGTAGACAAGAATGCACGTCCCCAGCCTTACATGTTTTGCCAACTACCATGACACAAATGTCCAGTCTGGCCCGGTATGAAGTAGCAGCTTGGTTCCGTTTTGACCTAGAATGAAATAGCCGCTTGGTTAGCACCCTTTGGCCACCGTCACATATGACACATGCATATTAGCAGCGTGAAGCACGACACAATTAGAACTGCTGCCAGTTTCACACGACAGCAGACTGACCCTCTGATGGCCACTGGCTCAGGCACTGTCGCACTCGGTGCACTGGAGACATTTATGTTCCCTGACCTTACACCACTCACCAGTACCATCTCAGTCGCTCCTGTTGTCACGCATCAATGCATAGGGACTCCTTTGACACTCATTGCACGTTCTCGTATAGCACGTCACACGACATCGCTGCTAGGAGCAAACAAAGCACAGCCCGCCCGCTTTTCCTGGTCACAACGCTGCTGTCCATGGACATTGCCCATGAGCACACTAGAGCTGATCAGAATACCCCAGACATTACACACAACGTCTAGTAACCGGGAAACTTCACATGTTACCGAACCTTCCACAACAGCCATAATGATACCAAAAGTAGCTTGTGCTCGTATGTGTGTCTAAGTGGTTGCAAAACTTAAGGTCAAAGGACATCCACCGACCCGAGGCCAGCAAAAGAATGTAAGCAGCACATTTACAAACCGCCATTTTCCTCATCGCGCTTACAAGGTGTATTAGATCCTGTTCACCCTACCGGCTATTGACCAGGGATCATTAAAATGTGTTGATATCGGGTGTTGAAAGTAAACTTTATTGCGCAAAGCTTCGATTAAAATTGCACCTAAACGTACCGGAAATGACCTTCGCTGTAAAAGGGCGAGTATTCCAGTGTAAATAAGCCCAATTTTAGACAGCAATAATTGTGTTTTATAAAGCTGAGAAACTCCAGCAAAATGCTACAAATCCTCATAAATGGCAAAATTTTCAAGGGCATCTTCCACGATCAGTTGTTTCCGTTTTTGTAACGGGGTCGACTAGTGCAGTCTATTCACATTAAAATACTTTATAACAAAATGCATCTTGATACTCTCGGGATAAGATCCATAGGGTATACAAAGTGTGAGCGAAGCGATTCGAATAGTGAATATAATAGTGATGCCCTTAATTCAACATGAGGATTTGAAGGGAAGATCATTGATATACTAATACAAACGACACGAGGAATGACTGCGCACGACACGAATGACTGCACGGTTCATTGAACCTGGTCGAGTGCCAGTCATTCCTGTTGCTTCGCACAATTCAGCGAAACCTCTCGGGCAAACAATTAATGATGCGATGACCACGTAACGGATTGTGGTATACCTCTTCGGCGACAGCATCCTCTCCCAAGTGTGTGACTCGAGGGAGAGCACTTACTCCGGGAGCGTTTCAGCCATTATTTACCTTATAAAATGCATACCTTTCCTGCTGTGCGCCGAAAGCGCCAATTATCTGTCATCAGCTATACAGATTTGACCAGATCACCAGCACCCTCGGACACGTACACTATTCGCACCAGAGGCCAAGTGGGGCATTGTCTTCAGCGATCTTCATCTCGGTTACAATGAGCGCTACCGTTCGGCGCCAGCTCCGGTCCGCCTTTCAGCTGATCCATACTTGGCTATGAAGTTATGCAGGAATCGCAGCATCCATTCCACCGCTTTCTTGCAGCGGATCCTCGACGAAAATCAGGGTGGATCAGGCAGAACGAGATATGATGACTGGCTGGTGTACGTCAAGCATTGCCACTTTCGGATCATTGTTCTCGGGGAGGTGCAGGTCGATGGCGACTGTCCAGTGCTCCGTGCTCCCCTGCAGGAAGTATGAGCCACAAAGCCAGTGCGCTGCGCGATCAACAGGAGTCCTACGGCCCCCGTACACAGTCTTCTGCAAGGTTCAACTCGCCGGACATGTGACGTCACCGACCGAGCTTCGAGCTGTCCAGGATCGCAGCGATGCGAGTTGCAGCGAACTTGTGGAACCTTCTGTTGTTGTTCACGATGCACTGTCGAACGACCATGCTGTCGCTCCAAAATAATGTGTGAGCAATGCCTACTCTTAATTGGTTAACCCGATAACCTCGGCGAGGCGAACAGGCTGTACGGCCGCTTGAGTTACCAGTCAAATAATTGGAAGCTGACTCAACGGCGCCCTTCTGATTTTACTCATAACGAATAAACAGAACACATTGTCGTCTGCTGATAGCGTACTCAGGTAGGCCACTGCGCCGAAAGCATGTTCTGAAGCATCGCAGCATACGTGAAGCTCCTTTTCACTTCCGGGTCGGAAGTCGCTTGATAGCTCCGGGGAAACCGGAAGTTCTGCGGCTGTGAAAACTGCGGCAGCCAGATTTCCCGAACACCCATATTTTCCTCTGCGAGCTGGTCGTCTCGTAGCAAGTTCTGTGCTTACAGCCACTGTACCAACACTCTAGCGAGTACAAGAAACGGCGCCGTCAGACCCAATGGATCGTAACTCGAGGCTACTCCCTGAAGTATACCGAGCTTGAAATCTGGTCCGTTTTGGTGTCCTCCGATTACGCCTAATATCTTGTCTGTAGATCGTCGCGGTGGAAGCTACAGAGGGCGCGCATTCACACCGAGGTACCACCAGGAGAACATCTCGAGAATTGCCTGATAACTTGGTGGGACGGAAACCACCACACGACATGAGGCTTCTCACGGTTGCAGACTTAGAACCACCGTGCTGACGTCCCTTTCTACCTTCAAAATGTCATCCATGCACAAATTGCGGAAGAGAGCGTCGGTCGCCGTAAGTCCTTCACAGGTGTATGCGAGCTTGTCTTCACCTACCTTGCGAAGAACAATGGAAGCTGATGCTGGCCATGATCTCGAGGTGGATATCAAGCGACCCATTTGATAGATGGAAGTCAGATTCGTCTCCATGCCACGCCACGCAAATCTTAGCGCTAGCTGGTCGATGTCCATAACGGCTACCTGGTTATGCATCCGTTCCATGTCTCCGGCAATGGCGATGCGTTCATGCTCGAATTGTATATAGACATCAGGAATACTTTGTAGCAGGTGATGACCAGTGGAATGTTAAGCGTTCAAGTACCTTCGGAGTAATTTGCGGCTGCGTCGAATTCCGAATTTTCCTAGGTTCGCTTCCGTTTGTAACTGCGCGAAAAGGCAGCAGCCAGCGCTTGGAACGCGGTTACATGTATTCAGCTGATCCCAAATTCATTGCGTACCCATTGGTAACACAGACGTCCTCGAATGCCCCTTTGCACGCAGCAGCCATTTCTGGGCATTTGAGAAGCTTCTTCTCCGTGCTGTCGAGTCGACGCATAGCTGCAGCGCAGTTGTCGGGAAACGTGGCGTCATCGGAGCCCTAGAGTAGGTCGGTTTTGCATCGGACATCGCGCTACCTAGTAAGCATTTTTTGGAGCTGCTCGTCTGCCATGGACAGATGTAGGCAAGTTGAAGCGGGATTTTATTATTAATGACTCAGTACTTTAACAATGTCAAAACATGCTCTCGAGATCGTTTTCGGGTGACATCAACTTCGTGATGTGCATCACCTCACGCGCTTCGAGAGTGGCCCGCTGGGCCATGCTTTCGGTCAGGCCTGACCGGACGCCGTCCGAACGGCGATTAGTTGGCCTTACAAACCAGTGTGGCTGTCATGCGCCACTGCTGTCTAGCCGATACAACATGAAACACACTACCAACGTTCGAATCGCAATGGTCAATACCCTCCACAATAACAAATTGGGGGCAAAAGGGGCAAACCACATCAATGAGCCAGAAGAAGCAAAAAGCTACGGCCTTTGGTTGCAGTGGGCAGACGTCGTGGGACTTCCGCCTTCTCTTGATACGCTGAGTGGCGGGAAGAACGGAGGAACAACCTGGTGCGCTGGACAACAGTGGCGGCCGGAAGATAGATGGCGTCGATGCCATATGTGTTCACCTGATCTTACACTTTGACAAGGTGTTGCATACATCCAGCGTGAAACTGACGGAAAATGGGCTGTGAGTCACGTCCTTTCCCGTAGCGAATTACACCTGAGCAATAATCACACGATCGCTACATCATGGGAAGAAGTGAATCAAGTGAAAATATTCATATTGAAGCGTGGAGACAATTGAGGCATGCGACACTGAACGATCGGAAGTCATCGGGTGCCATTTAATCGAACTCCGTATTGACCTGTGACCTGGAAGTAGACTCAGTGAAAAACGGCCATCAAGAGTGTTCCACTCACTTTTTCACTTGTGGTATGCGTTTGCATTGACAATGGAATGTAACAAAAGTGTTCAGTGAGTTAGGCCAAGAAGGCCAATATAAATGAAAGACAATTACACTGAAAATTCAACGGGAACTAAAACGTTTACAGATTGGTCATGAGCGCGAACATCGGAACAGACGAGGAATAATAATTTCCGAGGGTTTTAAGATAGCAATGCAATACGTTAAATAAATTATTCAATTTGATGACTCCGAACACAAATTTGATGACTGGGACGACCTCATGATAGTGATTGCATCAGTCCGGAGCAAGATTAATTAGCTAGACACATTATTTGGATTTTGGATCATGGAACATTGAAAGTAGCTAGTTCCGTATTTTCCGAGGTATCCGCCATTGATGTGGTGATTGGTCAGGGATTGAACGTATTTGCTTTTGTGTAAACTCACCTCCCCAGCAAACCAACAGCTGTTTACACTAGGAGGCTTTCAAAAACATTACACAAGCCGACCCTGTATTTCCCCCGATCTTGCATAATTGATTTTGAAGCGGCATCACAGCGACTGACTGAAGAATTTCCGAAAGTGTTGGGTGAAGGCTGTTTTTCACATAACTCAGGATGTTTGGCGTAGAATGCAGCCCGTTGGATTGGATGACGATTACATAAATACCGATACAGTCAAACATTTCATCACAGCTGGATCATTGGCTTCTCTGAACAAGAATAAAATGGAACAGACATTACAAGAAATGTAAGAGGAGTTGAAGTGGATTTATACAACGGGAATGGTGGAGATGCAAATCTATTTTGACGACATATGTTGGTAGATTGAACCGTAAAAATCAGAGATGAAATCGTCTAGAAGCAAAAGCATGCCGAACGTCAAACCCACGGTTAATAGAAAACCCCGGACAACAAACAAAATACAGTGTTGACGTAGAGGAACGCAGAGTACGGTAGACGCACAACACCTTTCCATTTACCATTTTGTTTTCTCTGCAATTGAAAACGCAAACAATTCGAAAGCCGGCCGCCTTGAAGTAAAAGTAAGTAAAAAACATTGAAATTAACAAACACATTAACACGTTGATAAGCTGGCACAGGGGATGACCCGGGGTGGTAAAGGGACCTTCCACTCCTCCCCCCAAAAAGATCGATTTTGGCCAATATTTTCCACTAAAATGCCATTTTCTCGAATTATAAGAGCATTTTATGCGATGCATATTGCCTTAAACAGACCAGACGAAGGCTACCGGTTAAAATTTGTTGAGATTTGTATTGTAAATCCAAGAACAAATGTTTGAAATTTCCTCCCTAAGCCAGTGTTCTGGATACGCGCTTGAGCCAGCACGAAGAGGGGTGTGCACCTGGACTGATTCTCTTATGGGTGTGAGGTACAACGCTCCTCTAATTTACTCAATTTGTGTTACATTATACAAACACATATGCACGACAAAATCTTGATTTGTGTTTCGCACCATACTAGCTCTGCAAGTTTTGCATCACATGCGAAAATTTAAAGAAAGTTTTGCCTAAAAAGGAATTGGTGCATGAAAATCGGTATTCTTGTGCACGGCCTCATGCGTGTCCATTTGATGTACTAGTTACAGTGACGCATCGGCTGTTTTATTGCGAGCTTGTGCGTTAGATTCTCTTGGTACTAGTTCTTCTTGTGTGGACTCGTTCCAGGGAACACAATGCTAAGCTAATATAATGCATATAAGAACGTTATGAGCAGGGCCGGATCCAGAAATTGACATTGGGGCACATGTTCACGCCACTTTCCCTTCTAAGAGGCGCCTCTAGGTGCAAAATGTGAGGGGTGCACGCGAGCCTTTCCGGAGGGGCGCCTTTTCCTCTCAAATGGGCCCATGGCTGAACAATTCATGGGCGGATGCACACAAGCCTATCCAGAGAGCGCATTTTTCCTGACCGGTTTGGATGTCATCTATCGATGGGAGGGGGCGGGGGCATATTCCCCAGTCCCACCTGTGTATCCGACCTTGGTTATGAAGGGATTATGCCAATTACATGGTATGTCCATGACACATACCTACCTTTTTCATTGCAATGCAAGCAGATACAACATCTGTATTATTCACATATGTACATGTCATTTCTGCAAAGCAAGGACTGTCGCATCTGAGAGGATTGCAAGCCTGCATACAGACATTGACCCACGGGCATCGCCAGTGGGGTTAAAATGGGATCCATATCCACTTATCAGCATAGGCAGGGCACGATGGCATGAACCCTACCATGCCCTTCACCACTCTAGGATGGACTTCTTCTTATGCTAACTTTGGTCCGTGAGTAACAGATGCATGGTATGTGCATAATCATGAACAGCATTTGCCCTTCAGCGTATATTGCACCTCCAGAAATGCTATGTTAATCACAGCATACGGGATAAAATGGTTCTCATCCAGGATCATGAACGGTACCTCCCCTGCCACCCTAATTCTTGGCCACTGCTGTCCTTCTCACTACTACAAAATCCCGATGTTTCTTCTGTTTGACCTAATGTTGCATGTCTGTGGTGAATTTTAGTGGGTGTATGGCTGGGGTACAGCCCTTGCTGATACTTTTAGCAGTCCTCATGAGCACCCGCAACATGTTTGTCACTGCACTGTGTCCAGCGGCTGGAAATCAGATGGCAAATGAAGCATGGTAGGAAAGAATAATCAAATGTTATGATCCCTCTTCAAATGTATGCCTTTATTTAAATAACGTACTGTCAAATGTGAAGAACATTTCATATATCCATAATGAATGAACTGCAGCTAACATGAGCTAGGGGCTAATGGGGGCTAAGGGGCTTATTGGGATCCAAGTGCGCTGCAACTCCCAGAAAACTTGGACCACACAGCACTCATACGGCTGATTTTAATTTACTTCAGTTTTAATAATTACTAAGTGCAGTATTGCTAGTTCTTGCACACACACCAAGTTATATTCCACAGCTGTAAGCAAATCACACGTAAACATACCACCATTATACGTTTCACTTCTGATAGCAAAAGCTAACTTCTGTTTACATCTGACTTCCTACCAAATTTGATTGATATACCCTGTTGAACCATGTCAATAATATATTACTTTAACCATTAGACGAATGAGATAGCTGGATCAATGGAGCTATCGAGAGCAGATCAGATTATTTTGTGTCTGCACATACTGAATAATTCAGGTGCATGGTAGAAACTAATCTCATCAGTTAGACATGCTGAAGGTATTCCAAGACAACTTGAAAGTCAATCACCGTCGAAATGCAACACTTAAGGAAAAGTAATAATACCAATGTTTGCCACTGCAAAAGTACCAGAAAATGGGCCGCAATTGTGGTTTATTGGATGGCTATTTGGGCCTCAATGCACATCAGCCATCAGTCGTGTAGGGAAACAATTGAAAACGGTCAGTTTAGTCACTGCAGTGAGTGAGCATTTAATTGGGGGAGCTTTGGCGCAGTTAATATAGCACATTCTATGTAATGAATGACTCATAGTCAGTGGATCGGGACTTTTGTCAGGTTGTGGCATGCAATCTTGAGGAACTATTTTGGCTTAAGGGCACATAAACTGCTACTGGCTATGCGCCCATGGCATTCAGCAATTTTTAAAGCAATAATTAATTTTTTTCACCCATAATATAAACAACAGTTCCCACCTTGACTGTACAGTTGATGAAACACTCCTGCGTGTATCAAAATGGCACCGTCATGCACTTGTTGAAATTGTATATGTGTAAACGCAACATTATGGTACCTTTGGTAATGGTAATAAGTTGGTAGCCTTGGTATGTCTCGCATGTCTCACATGTCTCGCATGTTTAGGATCGATTGAGATCCCAGAAGCAGGAAATTGCACAGCTTCTGCAGTGTGGGTGTTGCAGTAACGGTGATATGTATAGGGAAATGGCAGACCACTGGACGATTTTGTGGCTGACTACAACGGAATTTAGTGGAGAATTTAACTTGACGGGAATATGAGCGATGCCGTTAGCGGTGAGTATGGCCACGCTCCATTTCCGATTTGGACCGTTGACGTTGTCAACATGCCAAGTGTAATCTGAAATACTGTTCCAGCTAGAGTCGGAATCTCGAAAATGCGGTTCTTGGTGACCCCAGTTTTTGACAGCCAGCTTATATATGGGAGATAAGAGGGAACGGGGCGAAAGGTACCGGCGAAACGATAAAGAGCAAGCGGAGCCAGAACAAAGATAATAGAGTAAACAGCGCGTCGTCCCAGTCTGGCCGGCGGGAGGCGCGGGTGGCACTGGGTCGAGTCTGGCCGGCGGTCGGCGCGGGAGGCACTGGGTCGAGTCTGGCCGGCGGTCGGCGCGGGAGGCACTGGGTCGAGTCTGGCCGGCGGGAGGCGCGGGAGGCACTGGGTCGAGTCTGGCCGGCGGGAGGCGCGGGAGGCACTGGGTCGAGTCTGGCCGGCGGGAGGCGCGGGAGGCACTGGGTCGAGTCTGGCCGGCGGGAGGCACTGGGTCGAGTCTGGCCGGCGGGAGGCGCGGGAGGCGCTGGGTCGAGTCTGGCCGGCGGGAGGCGCGGGAGGCACTGGGTCGAGTCTGGCCGGCGGTCGGCGCGGGAGGCGCTGGGTCGAGTCTGGCCGGCGGGAGGCGCGGGAGGCACTGGGTCGAGTCTGGCCGGCGGGAGGCGCGGGAGGCACTGGGTCGAGTCTGGCCGACCGGGCGGCGGGAGGCACTGGGTCGAGTCCTGGCCTCGGGGCGGCCGGCGGGAGGCACTGGGTCGAGTCTGGCCAGCGGTGCCACACTGTCAGGGTTGCTGGGTGCACGACAGGTGTGCATTGGTAGGTACTAGAGCACAACATGGGTTGTCTATCCGTACAGATATCCGTTTTGTACGGATAACTCATTGGACAGGGCTTGGCAAATACGAACGGATTGGCTATCCAACGTTTACCGTGGAAGGAAAAATTTACCACACAAATCATACTTACTTCTCTTTTCGAAACACAAACTTGAATCATAACATGCTGGGATAAACTGATGCTAAACTTTTTTTAATCTTCTAAAAAATATATAATGTCACTAATCGGCAACTCTACTGTTGTGCTTATTTTCACCGGTACACATAATGACAAATACGTGGAAATATTGGAATGGTGGACTCATTCCATTGTTTTGTGAGTTGCCACTCATTACACTTCGATGCAATCCAGATGATTGCAATCACACTGTTAACCCGACCCGTCTCGGGGGGTGGTCTTCAACCTCCCCCTCAGGTTTCTCGCAGATAATCGACGAACAGCGAGGGGCAGCGCGCCCAAATTTTGCATAACATTTCCCACATCAATTTGACATGCTGATTCAAAACTTTGAAGTCAGGTCATATAGGGTCAACGAGTTAGTCAAGGTCAAGTGCGGTCACCTCCAAAAACGTTCAACCAGTCGTCACGCTTTAAAGGATACAGATATTTTGATGAAAATGTCAGCGTTTGCTTATCTTTATGGATGCAACAAAAGGTACGAGTGAAATTGTTCATTTTCTTTCGTTTTTGACTACATATACATTTTGCGTATTTTCCAAATTGTAGTTCAAATAGAAGATTCTGGCTAAAGTAAACATTTTTTATTAGGCCAAGTTGACTTCCAACAACGTTTCTCGGTCTGCTATACCTATTGGAAAAGGACAATTAAAGAAAACTTGAAAACTCAAAATTTTGAAATAAAAAGTTTTTTTTTGGGGCCACAAAATTAAAGCTCTGGTCGATTTCGCTGTTCTTTTCTCATTCCAAATACATTTTTTTTTCATATATCCCACAAAATGAACACCCCAAAGTCAAAAACATAGTGTAAGTCGTGAAAAGCCGTGAAAATCTAGCACCCCTGGTGACGTCACTTTTGGAGGGACATTATTTTGGTGGGTGAACCCGGATCCTACTCGTCGAGCGATTTCCGATGATACCTCTTTCGTTTTCGTGCGATGCTTAGTTTTGATTTTAGAGGGGGTTACTAACCGCCCCCCCCCCCCGAGACGGGGTGTGAGGATCTGACCGGAAAGAGTTAACAATGAGCAAGTGGATATACTATCTATGTTCACATTTATCAACCATGCATTCATGAGTAGCTTCATTCTCATCTGCATACCTAGGTATACACCTATAAACCCATTGTGTGGGCATATATAGTGCACACTAGTCCCAGATATAAAGTGAGCCAAATGGAACTGCAAACCCACGACCCGGTGGCAAAATGCAGTCAGCAGTGTCCTTTTGTTCAGGAAAACGAAGTCATTGCCTTCCCTGACCATTTATGATGAGCTTATAAAACACCACAACTCAAAGTAAGCTGTGTCGCCGAAACTGTCACACGTGCTACATGTAAGCATAGCATGTCGTGTAACGGTCTCTGTCCTCATCATGACTTCAGAACAGGTGCATGTTTATACAACATTCCGCGACCTAGGTGCATGTGAACTGGACTGTCCTGGTTTACATATGCGTGTGCAATTCCATTGGAAATATAATGATAACTGTAAATTGCATTTCATTATTTAACTTTACAGACGAACACGCTGGCAGTGCCAACCTACTTCCAAAGCTAATTGCTTAGTATTCACATCACATGAGAAGCCATTGTGTTGGTTGGTATTGGCATATTAGATGAAACATGAATTAGTCATCTAACAAAATATAACCGCGAAACTGTAATGCGATCAAAATGGTTAATTTTAAACTTTACTGCCAAATATACGCTATTCTTGTTGAAAAACTAGCAAATTATATGCATACAAACATGCATGACGCCATCAAATATTCGTCGAATTGCACCTCAACATCAAGTTCACAGTGTTTCTACCAAATGGCGCTAGCAATATTTCGTCAAAGTATAAAAAGAAAGGATTGCATTTTCAATGGGGAGGCAGTGCGGATTCCGCCCCCGGAAAGAAATCGATTTTAAAAATACATCGCACAGAAATAGTCGTACATATATACCAATTATAACAGCATGAATATTGACCGAAGTATATGTTCAAGCCATGCGAATAATGTCAGAGCTTGAGAGTTGCCAAACTTGATGCACGTGATTCGATGTCAAAAGCTTTGAACAAGGGCAGTCTGCCATCTATATACTGGATGTAAAGAAAACGGCTGTCGCGATTCAGAATTCAAGCTGAATGCATGCCAGTCACATACGGTCTGTCTGATGCAATGTGTGAAACCACTGCAACTCGTCCGTGACACATCTATTGGGCACATTTCAGTTGTGAAGGCTGCTTATTCCAGCAGTCGAGTGGAGCAGCTCGGGTTTGCAGCCCACCATGCAGAAGAATGGCGCAACAGAATGTAAACAAGGGTGTTTGTTCCGTACTCGAGCCGAAATTAGTTGCATAGAGAAAACAGGTAGCACCGAATGGGCACATCACAGACCGCAATGGCCCCGATGGACCATTGTGAACGAATGAAAAATTTCCCCCAGAAGTGCCGTGCCAGCCTGCGAAGAACTAGACTAGACTAGACGGGACTAGACGGGATCGCAATAGAACCAACAGGACTGCAGCAAGCATGTTGTGTATGGGTGCACTGCCAGTTCAACCCACCAGAGAACGGTAACTTTACTGGCATATCGCTGTCTAGATGCATCAAGAACTCCAAATTGGTTGACAAGGAAGAAGTGCAAAATTGATCATGTATACATATGTAGATATACATATATATATAAACAAATATATGTAATATATGTATATACATACAAATATGCACAAATATAGATTGTGTGTGTGTGGGTTTGTGTGTGTGTGAGTGCGTGTGTGTATGTATGTATGTGTGTGGATGTGTGTGTAGTTGAGATTGTAGGGGACTGTCAGCCTCCTCGACTATATTGCGCCAAATATGGATTCATTACTGGCTGCTTACGTGTCAAACTGGTTCAAGATTCTCCGGAAGGCATTGATGCAAGAAAAGAAGCGAACTATGCAGGGTTTCTTCCGAAGATAAATGTATGTATATTGGTGCACGAAGCGCCGGGGGCACAAGTTATCGAAGCAGACAGCGCCACCAGTGGAACGGCACGCTTCTGTCCGCCAACCTCCAGTGCAGCTCTGCAGATCCTGCACTAACGTATTAAACAAACATTGCGTACTCGGATAGCCGGAGATGCGTACGGCTAAAGACCAAATGGTCTAAATCAGATTGATGAGACATTTTGAGGCTAGGTATTGAAGTGGGGCACAAGCGGGTCATTGATGCAGAACTTTGCGTTTTAAGACAGCGCGATGCACTATTTTTTAAACAATGGTGGTTTGTATTGTGTGAAAACATAATACTTTGTGTTCGGTTTGATCTTGTGATTAACTTTGACATTGGTTATGCACAGTGTTTCACCTTAGATGGTCCACATGAAGTGACGTAACCAGGATTTACTTAAGGGAAGGAATCGTCAAACACCAACACAAAACAGAACCCTGTCGGCGCCTGAAGCGCGCCGCAAACATTTCGGTTTTACATAGAGAAAATATAGGTTTTACATAAAAAACGTCTTCCTTGATCTAGTGTGTCCATGGTTCCTAAGGAGGACGCACCCTACCCCATCTCCCTCTGGCGGTGCCTCTGTCCACAGCTAATTTATGCGAGTTATCTGAGCTGCTTGGCATGTGAACAAACGACAGCTTCCTGTCCCCCCAGTGTTATGTCGTGCGCCTCTCCTGCTTAAGCTATGCTTCACTTATTATTTACTATTACTTTAATCGTTATGTCTAAAATATTGCACCTGGCTGTCGAACCCACTCAAGTCTGCTCGTCACTTGACGAAGTTCACTTCGGGTCCATTGAGTGCCACAGACAATCCTGCAATCTTGCATCCTAGTGCAATCTTGAATCCTCATACGATTAAAATGTTCACAGTCATTCTCAAAACTCCTTAATCTTTCATCCGGTCACGACACGACCACCTCTGAAAACCTCAAAAATATATCATGTAGGTAATCAGCGAGCTGAAACGACCGACTTCCTTGAGCAAACTTGACATCCTTTTTCTCATTGAATAAAAATTATAATATCAAGTCAGTCTATCCCTGTTCTCTCTTGACTACTTCCACGGCCCTTGTACTCCACACGCACATAAACATAAGCAACACACGGGGTGTTGCTCTTTGTGTTAGAAACTCAATAGCTACAGAAAGACTACACATCCCGAAAACTAATTTTGAATAAAATCGATAGTATGTAATACAAATAAAATTGAAATATAATAAAATCGAAAGCTTCCTCCATTCGTGAAAATAAAGGGTTATTTAATTCAATTTCGTTCAAAATGGCAAGCGTTTCTAATTCTAAAACTTGACTACTTCTCTTTGTCCGTTTCTGTCAATGCAACACCTCCCCCAGCACAAGCACAGAATAAATTACTCTGGCACTAAACTGCGACACACTCACTGAGACTACTAATGGACACATAATGAGGTAGCGTCAAAACTCACAATATTGAGGAAGCTACGCAAACGTTTATTGATGCATTGTAAAAAGCAGCTAGGGTATCAATTCGTCATTTCTTACAAGACTTGGAAACATTAGAAGCACACACAAACAGTGTGTGACTGCTGACGTGAAGAGACAAACCGTCTGTGACTGCTGACCTGAGGAGACACATAACAGAGACCGACTTACACAAAGCCAGACGATCCAACACTGGTAATGACTGGGACAGATGTAGAAGACAATGGGACCTGACAACTCATATAAATAAGGAACTCAAATGTAATCACCTCAAAACACGAATAATTCAATTCCTCCATATAAAAAGATTGACATTTCTATTACCAAATTATGAAAACGTACACAAGAAGAGACCACATATTATCCCCGCCCCCTTATTAGCCACAATGCAGAATTGGTGCTTGATGATGAAGACAAAGCAAACATAACAAATTGCTTCTTCACCCACCAGACTAGACTCGAGACACAACATTTAAATCATTTCAATCCTACATCACATAATCCTGACATGAGTGTCATTGAGCGGATCACGACTTCGTGCAAATAGTTGTGACTGATTGTCGACTGACCCCAAGTTCAACGAATATATTGTTGTTGTTTTTTTAGTTCGCGGTGGATGCTGATGCCTTCCGGCGGAAAAATTATTTGTATGGAAAGTATGGACTGAAAATTCTTGGCTTGGCAACACCAAGCTGTTTTGAAAAGCTCTGTCTATAGATGCCAGTGCTAATAAGTATACCGAAGTTGGTATATAATATATGTAGTAATAGGAAGTAAC
This sequence comes from Imbricaverruca yamaguchii, assembly GCA_034440575.1. NCBI lineage: Eukaryota > Metazoa > Arthropoda > Thecostraca > Neoverrucidae > Imbricaverruca > Imbricaverruca yamaguchii. The sequence goes on from JAOTOL010001210.1 coordinate 204,575, forward strand.
ATATGCTGCCCCCATCTTTCTCTGGGATTTGAGTCTTTTGAGAATACCGTGCAAAAAATATATTGCGCGAGTGCATCAATGAAATGATTGCAAGCGTTGCGCGATTATAATAACTATCAGCGTTAACACGTGGTTGTCGTATTGGTGCATGGCTTAGGCGACGCGGATGATGTCGACTGTTGGTTAGATGCACCAAGGAAGGAGGGCATTTTTTTAAAGCCTCCCTTCGTATCTGTCTTGTTTATATATGAAACATTCATATTCATTTGCCTACAAGTTAATTGAAATGAAAGAATGTGATTCAGAAAAGGCGTGCAAAATTCCCAGATAAGTGAAGAAAAACTCAGGGCATTGGAAAATATCGCCGAGCAGTCAGTAACAAATACTCAAACCGATTGGCAGTGGCGACATTCGTAAACTGACTAGGGTACAGGGGCATTGCCGTGGTTACAGTATTTTATAGCAAAACAGCTGGCATCAACTTTGGGTTGATTTTACGGGGGACTGAAGTTGGAAAAAGGTTCTGTTGGCTTCGAACTCATTGACTGGAATCAAAGCTGAGATGTAGGGAGGTGTTATGCTGCTACCCAGCATTCCCATCGATATTGTGAAAGCTCCCGTCTTCGCCAAGGCGAACAATATGTTCAAAGCCAAATGTAAATTGTACACCAAGCAGGGCAATCCAAGGCCAAAAATAAACAAAACATCGCAGGTGTCAATCTCACAAGAATAATGATTGATTTATCGAGTGAGGAGGCGGTGACCAATCATCGGCGGCTTCTGCATGCGACACGGTTCATCTCGCCTTCAATTTGGACTGTCGCGACCGGAAGCTTTATCGCCGGCTCAGAAGAGACTGACTCCATATGAAGACGATCAGGGCTGGTGCTATTGGGAGTGGACCGTCCCAGAGAACGGCGGGATGTTCTACCTTGGGCCTACAGCAGTGGGCCCAAGGTAGAAAATTATCTCTCAGTGCACGCATCTACGGCTGTACAGTCGAACAGCACTATCTCTTGGATTTGGTAACCCACTTCCTCAGCAAGCTGAACCAGAACTGAGAACGGCTGCCGTGACAGTGTCGACAAAATGTGGGCCGTGGTGACGTAGTGTGGCACAAGAATGAGCCGCTAGGAGCAAGTTCGATTAGTGGGATGGTGACCGTCATCAGCGAGGCAGAAGGCCCAAGCGTCTGCTCCACCGACCACTGCGAGAAGGCAGGCCTGAGCGCCTGCTACACGGACCGCCGTGAGGAGCCAGACCTGAGCACCTGCTACACGGACCGCCGTGAGGAGCCAGACCTGAGCACCTGCTACACGGACCGCCGTGAGGAGCCAGACCTGAGCACCTGCTACACGGACCGCCGTGAGGAGCCAGACCTGAGCGCCTGCTACACGGACCGCCGTGAGGAGCCAGACCTGAGCACCTGCTACACGGACCGCCGTGAGGAGCCAGACCTGAGCGCCTGCTACACGGACCGCCGTGAGGAGCCAGACCTGAGCGCCTGCTACACGGACCGCCGTGAGGAGCCAGACCTGAGCGCCTACTACACGGACCGCCGTGAGGAGCCAGACCTGAGCACCTGCTACACGGACCGCCGTGAGGAGCCAGACCTGAGCACCTGCTACACGGACCGCCGTGAGGAGCCAGACCTGAGCACCTGCTACACGGACCGCCGTGAGGAGCCAGACCTGAGCGCCTGCTACACGGACCGCCATGAGGAGCCAGGCCTGAGCGCCTGCTACACGGACCGCCGTGAGGAGCCAGACCTGAGCGCCTGCTACACGGACCGCCGTGAGGAGCCAGACCTGAGCGCCTGCTACACGGACCGCCGTGAGGAGCCAGACCTGAGCGCCTGCTACACGGACCGCCGTGAGGAGCCAGACCTGAGCGCCTGCTACACGAACCGCCGTGAGGAGCCAGACCTGAGCACCTGCTACACGGACCGCCATGAGGAGCCAGGCCTGAGCGCCTGCTACACGGACCGCCGGAGGAGCAGACCTGAGCGCCTGCTACACGAACCGCCGTGAGGAGCCAGACCTGAGCCCTGCTACACCGACCCCAAGCCGCCTGCTACACGGACCGCCGTGAGGAGCCAGACCTGAGCGCCCGCTACACGGACCTTCATGATGAGCCAGACCTGAGCACCTGCTACACGGACCGCTGTGAGGAGCCAGACCTGAGCGCCTGCTACACGGACCGCCGTGAGGAGCCAGACCTGAGCGCCTGTCACACGGACCGCCATGAGGAGCCAGGCCTGAGCACCTGCTACACGGACCGCCGTGAGGAGCCAGACCTGAGCGCCCGTTACACGGACCGCCGTGAGGGCCAGACCTGAGCACCTGCTATACGGACCGCCGAGGAGCCAGACCTGAGCGCCTGCTACACGGACCGCCGTGAGGAGCCAGACCTGAGCGCCTGCTACACGGACCGCCGTGAGGAGCCAGACCTGAGCGCCTACTACACGGACCGCCGTGAGGAGCCAGACCTGAGCGCCTGCTACACGGACCGCCGTGAGGAGCCAGACCTGAGCGCCTGCTACACGGACCGCCGTGAGGAGCCAGACCTGAGCGCCTGCTACACGGACCGCCGTGAGGAGCCAGACCTGAGCACCTGCTACACGGACCGCCGTGAGGAGCCAGACCTGAGCGCCTACTACACGGACCGCCGTGAGGAGCCAGGCCTGAGCGCCTGCTACACGGACCGCCATGAGGAGCCAGACCTGAGCGCCTGCAAGGAGGTCTGAGTGCTTACGGACACACCACGACGGCAGAAGAAACGCCGACAGACAAGTTGACACGGCTTCAAACCCTGCGGATGGTTCATTAAGTCAGTGTACATTCAGCTTCCACTTGAAGTACAAGGTCAACTCCGGAATGCTCAGATCAGTGACGAGACAAACAAGATGTGCTGCTCCTGTGTACGTTGATTGGCTAGGTTAACTATTTTATGATGGAAACTAAATGTGAAGAAAAATACATTTGACAAACGAGCAGAATTTTCATCTAACAACAAAGCTTCCAAGCTCCTTTTTGCATTTTTATCCCCAAAATGAAACCCTCCTAAGGAGTAAGCACGGAAAGAACCCAGGTGGAGTGCAATACCACCAATGGGATCATCAACCAGACAGAAAAAATAATATACTTGATATACTGACTCTGGTGCATGAAGGGAATCGATGCGCTCTTGGGTGATTTAAGCAATCGTGAATTAATTCCCTTGTGCGTAGATCGGCCTACTGGTGCATCAATGCCCAGCATACAATACCCTGTGCATTATAGCGGCATCCATTCTTCGAGGGATATATTTGAAGTGACACGTGATAGCATGCTGTATTCTCCAAAGAAGCGTCGTTTAAGGCACTGTCCACTTGGTGCAACATAACAAAACAACAGCGGAACACGTCTTCCAGTTAGTTTAGGAGACCATGGGTAAAGCATCATCAGTGTAATGCAGCAGATAATCTCGTGTGAATAGAGGCGTGAAGTCGTATTTTGCGATCTTGTATATCATATTGCAAATTACGCACAACAACGTTTGCGGGCACGCCTAAGCAGCGTATCAATTCCCTGTGTATATCGGGGTATACTTGAAAATGAAACAACGGATCGACTATGCTGAGAAAGTGTCACATTGCAACAATCTTTAGCTTGTTTTTCCTCTTCCAGGTTTGCATTCAGCTCTCCATTTTGTCACCGTTTAGGTTCCACAAGAATGGGAATAATCGCCTCATCGTCATCTATTTGGCATCAAGCGAACTTCCTCTGCTCGACCATGACCAACAATTCGCCAACAACATCGCTCCACCTGTCCTAGCACGTTATCGATTTGGACATTCAAATTGTATCCATTGTTGCCTCAGTACCAACTTTGTTCGTCCGTCTGTGACCATGTCTACGTGCCGTTACCTATCGAACATTTTGTTGTCTTTTCCTCCTGTTGCTAATATCGGCGAACTCTGTAATGCATATAAGGCAACGCGTACACAATGTATACATGACATTTCAGGTCATATGAAGACAATGCAGTAATCTTTTCAAATTCGTTTTCGAAGTCGCATTGAACTGATAATTTGTTTTTGTTTTTAAAAAATACAAAAAACATCTTAATTGAATGCTTAGCTGGCTTAGATTTGTATTTTCTGAATTCTGTTTCCGTCTCATTATCAGCTTAGGTCACCTGAGCTCACACTCACAGGGTGGCAGTGAACTTCATGTGCTGTTTCCTTTCAGAGTAATATTTTGCATATTGCCTTTGCATGCACACATTTTTGGACTTAGTATTTTCTGCCGAGGTATTATTTTTCCCATTCACAATGCTCGTTTCTTGGGTTCGTCCATCAAGCTCTTGTGTATGAATTTCACATCTTCAACAGTAAAGAAAACTAACATGCTACTGGAAATCATGAGGCTCGTCTAGTCTCGTTGGATCTCTTTAGCTGAACAAGTATTATTTTGAAACTGCTTGCTCATTTTCAAACATATATTATAACGGTCTAATATATTGCATAAATTGCATTCGCCACGTAGCACTGACACATGGATTGTTGATCCGTGTTGGCCACAAATATGTATGTGCAAGCTACATATGTGCATGTATGTGCATCTAGCATACTAACATGGTTCACCACTTCAGCTATGCGTCTTGTACACTCGTATAGTTTCACTCTGTGGTTCTAGATACTTCATACACTGTCATGGTTCGCAGATAGACGGGATAAACACTTGTGCAAATTATTGCTTTCTTACAGCCAACCACCTAGATCAGCGTTCCAGGAATGTCTCTGTCACATCCAAATAGCTTGCGACAAAAACATTGAACATGGCCTGCGCCGTTTGTGTTTGGCTGCGCTATGGACTGGGCAGATCTTCCATAACAGTAGCTCTCTTGATCGTCCCCCAATGCCATCACGGGAATTTTTGCCCTGCGATGTCCCAAAGAAGTACCAATCACAGTTCCAATTAAAGTCCTGGTACTGAAAACAAATGTTCGCGAAGTTGAATGAGTTTATATTGAGCCGCACGTCCATCCAAAAAAAATATTAATTACACTGAAGCCTTGGATGATCAGGTTGAGGATTGGGCCAAGAGACCCGAGAAAATGATGTCCGCGTTGTGCTTTACAGTGCCGGGTATGAAACACAAGGTTTTGTGACGTGCCGTGTTTCCCCCTCCCGCCAGTAGGCGACAAGCGGACGCACAGTAGCCTAGGTGGCATCATAACGGAAGCACTGGACAGTGAACGAATCATTTTTTCCAAATTTTCGGAGAATTTGACGACAGCCATCACCTCTTTCGGAGGAACTCAATCTCCAAAAACCGCTGAATGTAAAGATTATAATTTTTGAAATATGATAGTATTTGGCTAACTGAAATGTGCTATAACTTAGCATGAGGATGAATTCACCCAGTCACTAAATCAGCGTGATACTAAATCATGATCAATCAGTGTACACCGATCAGTACTGATGTGTGCTGATGTGATCAGTGATGTTGATCAGTGCAGCATCATTGTATGCCTGTGTATATGTAGGCGTACATGCGCATTCGAGCATATCTAATAAACGGCATTCTCATATTGTGGTGTTATTGTCTTGTACATTCCCAAGTGGTCTCCTACTTATAAAATATATGATGATTATATAAGAATAATAAGTAGGAAATATAAGCCTGTTATTAGCTACCTGGACAAGGTAAATACAGACTGCAATGTCATAAGATGATATATTCTAGGGAAGTACATCAACGCGGCAGCTTAATGCCTTCATCAGGCCGACAGATATGATGTCACTGCTTTCATCAGGGGGATGGTGTGGTGTCAGAAATGATCATACTTGTCAACCTGATGAAGGCACTAAGCTGAAACGTTGGTGTATTTTCATATAATATATCATCTTGTGCCAATGAAGTCTGTATTTAATTCAAAGCTTGATGGATGCTCCTGACCACCAGCATTAACCTCGCCCTGGATGTCAAAGCGTCATTTTCACTTTTCGTAGAATAATCTCCTTCGCTTTCAGTGCAATAATAAGCATCTACTCATACTCAAAGGCCATAGCAAAGTGCATCGTTTAATGGATCCGTTGACAATTCTTGACGTGCTCGTGCTGACATCGGGCCACGCACGGCGTACGCACAACTCGACCATAACGTGCCTCGACTGACGCTGCTTGTTAGCCTTCTCGGGCACTTAGCATCCACTACAGAAGGATAGCTCACTCTAGACACATTCATTTTGGCAGAATATCTACACGACGACGAAATCTGCGCCACCATTGTTCTCTCGGCGAAGGCTATACAGCCAGGCTTCTCCCGCACAAATGATTCACCGACGGTGGCTTCATCGGAGATCCAACCCCTGGTTTACTCCGTTGCCTCGGGCAAACGTTTCCAAGAAGTGCCAGAGGTCGAAGAGCCTACAATGTGCGCTCCCTCAGTTAATTCGGGACGACCAAGTATGCACATGCAGGCAGCAGACAGCCTCGCAAAATGGGCCAGCATTATAATTTATTTGCTTGTGATCCAGGCAAAAAATAACTCTAGGGAAATTGGACAGGATCTCGACCATTCTAATATGCGAACACAATGTAAAACGTCGAATAAAAATACTTGATGAACATCGTCGTCTCTGTAGACGAAAGGTCTTCTTTTTAGTGAATATAATCCACTTGTTTTTTATTTAGACTGACGCAGGACAAGAGCATAGTACTGTGCATCAGGTGGCCCGGATTTAGCCGGCTGGGACTTCTTGCTCACTGCCTCCAACACTGATCTGCCTTCGGCCCAAATTCTTCCCTGTGCGACTGACCAGCATCCGTTCTCAACCAGGATCACTTCGCCAGCATTCCCGACCGAATGGGTTGCTACGTCCTTCCATCTCATGATTTCGCTGTAACATCCGTGCACAAAACCAGCTTGATGCTTACATCGAGAGCAAGGTACCAAACGGTGGCATACAGCTGGCTTCTCACTTTTCTACCTTGACTGGTATGCAAAAAGGTATAGAGGAAGTCTTCATATGGTACAAAGGTGGATGTAGGACGGCGAAAATTCAGGACGAGGGCTACTCTCCAAGGCATGATTTGATCGTTCGTGGTTTATTGTCCTGCGGTGTGCCCCAACTAGACTGTCATATTTATTAACAAAGGTCGCGATATAAGGTCATACTCCCTCACGGGGAGCCGCACAAATCGCGGGTTTCATATCCTTAGGAGCATGTCATTGCATGCAATATGCCATCATCCATTTCCTTCTTTTCCGAAACCACCACTGTAATAACTATACCCCAAAGCTTCAATCTATTGCATGCAATCCCCAAGTATACCGTACGACGGATAGATCCAGGCGCGATCCTCGGGGACATCGATCCGTTACCCTTCGGTAACTGATTGAGGTTTGTAACACCTCGTGCTCACAAATCGAGCGGCAAGCGATCGATTACCGAGAGAGGAGCCGAGTGCTTCTTCCGAAAACCGACCGGTTGCCGACGTAAGTCACGCGTTGATGTACTATCCGGCACTACGTTCGACTCGCCTGAAGGCGATCCACGATAAATTGCTGTGGCTATTCGTTCTAGCGCACATTGTGCCCTTCTAATGTAATGCTGAGGGAATTGTGCGGCATGAAGGGTTTAATATGGAGGGAGTGTCTTTGAGGGTTGCTTATCTTGCCATACAGGTACACTGTAATACAACGGTAATGGGGGAACATTCAGCTTAGATTTAACACTAAGTCCAAGCTATCACGAAGCCCAAAATGCGAAGCGTAAAGGGCAAAATGTTCTTTGAGATGTCGTGAAAGGAACCAACGTTTAGTCTTAGAAATATGACCGGTTCGCTGATGTAGGAAGAAGGATCTCGATTTTGTCGTTCCAGCACGTTCCGTTGCACTATCAATTGCATATTGCATGCGTAAGTGGTAGAACAGATATCCCAACGCGCTCACCGGGTGCGGCGGGCGTGGCGCACATCCACACCTGATGCTGAAGAAAAACACATCTGAAAGAAGGATGGCGATGAAGTAGTGAAATTGTGTGACTTCCTTGAAATTGCATGGTACATCGGATCAAAAAACATTATTGAAATTCCTTGGCAAATATAGGAGCTGCAGTTGCGCAAATTGTATCGACCGGTCACCATCAGGGTTCGGTCGGCGCGGCGGCTCGTCAGTTCGCCGATCGTCAGCCACAGCGGACGCCGGCTGTTTACCATGTCGTTAGGTTTATTGCGCAGTGAAATGACCGTGGATGCATGCCTTCCGGCGGGCTCGCTTTGATGGCACTTGACTACATTGCCTTTGTCCACCACCCGTGCTTGCCACACGGCGTATTTTCATTTTATTTGGTGTTTCCCGGGAAGCCGACTGACCGTTTATTGATTGTTGGCTGGGCTGCGAGTGGTGACGAGCGAGCGGGCGTGCGTGTGTGCAAGAATGTGTACCAGCATTGAGTGTGTTGTACACATTAACATCTCGGTAGCTACACCACATTCGCTTCAGTCAGCCTTTACTATGCACGTGCTGATTACCACGTAAGGCACCGGACGCGTCCTGGCAGACGCTCATGGGCAACTGATGGCAATTAATGGAAGGGGATGCATACTCTAAATTACTGCTTCTTTTACAAACATAAAATCATATACAATAATCAAATAGCCATATTTTTAGTAGGACTCTAGATGCACGCCAGACAATTTACCTTTGCTTGGTCTTTATGCTGCTCGCTTTTAAATCGCTCATCTACCAATTTGTTTTGGTTGCTTTTACTTTGCTTGACCTTCTTTCTTACATAGGTATGTGTAAAGTGAATAATGTTGCATACAGCATGTGCTACAACTCCTGTGCTTAAAATGTATCTGTGTATATGTTCCGTCTCTGAAGAAGGGTCATGCCAGATTATATCAGACCAATTTGTGATTCCATTTCATTAAATGTGAGCATTTGGCCAATTTTTACAAACGTCTGTAGGTAGGCATCTATAAAAAACTACTTAACAATCAATTTAGGACATATTTTATTGACAATATTTCATGTATATTCAATATATATATATATATATATATATATATATATATATATATATACTGAGTACCGTGCCAGCCAATCTGCAAGTTGGGTTCAAGACACAGTTCGGACTCTTTAGCAGAGGCCGGACTTTTTTGTGCTTCAATACATTGAAAATTGATTAACAAACGTCGATGATAGCAGTACACTACGCGCAGTTCTTCTTACCACGATTAACCATCCCGTATCCCCAAGTTGAGTATCTGGGTTCTAGTTCGACTCTCCCTGTTGGTAGCTACGTCACAGAGCAATGGCTCGGCTCTTCCTGCTGACAGCTACGCCACAGTGCAATGACTCGACTCTCCCCCTCTCTCTCTCTCTCCCCTCTCTCCCTCTCTCTCTCTCTCTCTCTCTCTCTCTCTCTCTCTCTCTCTCTCTCTTTCTCTCTCTCTCTCTGCTGACAGCTACATCACAGTGCAATGGCTCGGCTCTCCCTGTTGGCAGGTACGTCACGGTATAATGGCTCGGCTCTCCCTGTTGGCAGGTACGTCACGGTATAATGGCTCGGCTCTCCCTGTTGGCAGGTACGTCACGGTATAATGGCTCGGCTCTTCCTGTTGGCAGGTACGTCACAGTGCAATAGGTTGGCTCTCTGTTGGTAGCTACGTCACAAAACAATGACCCGACTCTCCCTATTGGAAGCTACGACACAGTGCAATGGCTCGACTCTCCTTGTTGGCAGCTATATCACAGTGCAATGGCACGCCAGTCGCCGTAATTGGCTCGTGTATCGAGTTAAATGTCATTTTGTGCGCGAGCTCGCGAAAAGCGCAGAGAAGCTATGGGTAAACAAAGCCGTTGGTGGTCGAGCTATTATTTGAATGAATTTCACACAGACACATAAGAAATGCGCGTGCAATGGCACGGGTTGCGAAAGGCCGAGTCGTCATGGTGAAGTTGGTTGTTTGTCGTTGAGCCACTCCTATAGGGCCTTATGGGAGAATATAATTGCTCTCCACGCTCGCACCTCAGCTGTATATGTTTCTCAGGCGTAATGGGAGCCATTTCCTGCTTGTTTTCCATTAGAATGAGCCCGCCTGGAAATGTACATCAAACGACGCTACGTATTATAGAAGACACACATAGTGGGTTACACATACAGTGGTTTCCGGGAGAACGACATGCCCAGATTATCTGTCTGCTCTGGCACTCAGTTAACTTCTCATACCTCTAGGCGACTTTGGCAGCAGAGGGTTACCAGTGGTATTATCGACTGAAGCCAAAATTGCGAACGTGATCGTGAACTCGGAGGTGTGCCACGGTTTTTACTTCGTATTCCTCACCGCACTGCATCACAAACTATACTTCAAGCAAGCTGACTAATACAGTTCGTTTGTGGAATGGTGTATTATCCGATAATTCGTTTTGTCTGCTAATTCGTTCCGAGTTCATCACTCGGACCATGGCCTCTCTGGTAGCTTTTTTTATCGAGAAACAAGAATTCGTATCCATCCTCCACAGCTATTATACGTAATCAGAAAGTTACGAATAAAATACAGGCTGATTTTGCCAACACGAAATTGTCGTACGGAACAAAAGGGATATAATTTAGATTTAACCACCATTATATGTTAAGGGAGGCTAATTCGGAAGTATAGCTGTCGGCTGACAGCTTAGACAGTCGGCCTGTCCATAATCCCTTGAAGCCGAGGACATCACTAAGATTACACGGCATGAGACTACATTAAGGCGCGACGGGGCGGCGGAGGTTATTCGGGGAAAGACAGGTCCAATATACTATGTCCAAGATATGTAATATATTTGGTGAAGCTTCTCACTTCTTGAGGGAGACTTGGTGCCTAGCGGTCTGCAGTCAAGCTCCGGTCGTGAGTACCAATTCAATATGGCATTAGTCACAGACGTGAAATGTCCAGGCTTAATACGAGCCGCCGGAATCCATCTGAGTTAAACCTATACAGGGAGGATAGTATCAGATGAGGAAAAAGGAGGATGAAATATCCTAATCAATGTCATTTTCTGAGTTCCAAAGAAACCATCTACCTCAATGTGTTACGATGGCCAGTCTCTTAGCATGCCATGCCAGAAGGCGGCTTCTAACCCCACTGCCAGACTCACCTGTTACCAACATAATTCCTCATTTATAAGCATAATCTAATACGTCGTGTACCGGAGTCAATCACAACTATCACTCTACTGCAAAACTTAGAATTGAACAATGCGTTTCTTGAACCGAATTCATTTTTTAACCTCGTTCCAAAGAGAGGCCATGGACTCCATTTGTGTTTAAGTGACCAGTCCCGTCAGCATTACATACCCGATGGTAGGTACTGAATCAACTGCCATGCACACCCGTGGCTAGCAAATTCCCCATTGATAAACGTGATCCAAGATCGACCCCAGAGAGGTAGACACACACCCTCTTTGACACTATCTCCCCTCCAGACCCAGGGTCTTCCCATCCCAGTGTACCACCACCTTTTAGGGCACTGGAACTGCTCCTTGATCTCTTCTGCCTTCTCTAACCTCATCTTCTTCCCCATCCTCCTGGCAGGGGTACGGTTAATGTTTGTGTCATCTATGTTAATGTCTGGCAAGGCATTAACCACGGTCGCCGCCATAACTGTGCGGTCAGAAAGGGAAAGGTTTCGAGCATCGGCTGTCACAGAAATCTTGTTCATGATATCAATTTTCTTTTTCTTCTTTGTTTCTTTGGCAACATAATCCTCATCTTCGTCTTCATCATCTAACATCTCTACTTCATTCCTCGCTGACCCTCTCTCATACTGCCGCATTGGCCTCATAAGCTCCGCACAAGCTTCCTTGCTCTTGGATGCACTCACGCTGGCTTTACCCCTCTCTACATCCTTCAGCTTCCTGTCGTCCCCCTTCTTCTGGCGGAAGTCCCAGGACCCGAGGCAGCCCACCTGTTCCTTGCTCACCTCACGAGGCAAGGAACACCTGTTCCTTGCTCAGCTGGTTCTGCAGGTACTGCCACTCCTCCTTCCAGTCCTTGATACCCGAGTGCTGGATGATCTTCCTAGCATCAGCCTTGGCCACACTGAAGGGCAGTTCCAGGTCAGCAATGAACTGATCCTGCTTCCCCTGGAAAGTTAACCGGGAAGACCTGTCAGGCCTCCTGCTGTTTAGCGACATTAACCCGTCTAGTATCTCCGGTCAGATCCTCACACCCCGTCTCGGGGGTGGTGGGGGCTGATAGGAACCCCCTCTAATATCCAAACTAATCGTCGCACGAAAATGAAAGAGGTGTCATCGGAAAGCGCTCGACGAGTAGGACCCGACACCATCCACAATATTTTTTTTCTCCACAAAATGACGCCACTAAGGGGCCTAGATTTTCCAGACTTGTATCATGTTTTTGGCTCTGGGGAGTTCATTTTAGGAGATATTTGAAGAAATAAAAATAATTTGGAATCAGAAAAGGACGGCGAAATCGACCAGGACAAAACTTTTTTAGTCATCCATTTTTGTAAGTTAAAAAATTTGAGTTTTCAAGTTTTATTTAATTTTCGCTTTCTAATGGGTAGAGCTGACCGAAAAAAACGTTGTTCGAAGTCAATTTAAGTTCAAAGTTCAAAATTTTGAGTTTTCCAAGTTTTATTTAATTTTCGCTTTCTAATTGGTAGAGTTGACCGAAAAAACGTTGTTCGAAGTCAACTTGCTCAGATAAAAATGTTTTCTTTAGCCAGAATCTTCGATTAGAACTCTAATAGGCAAATGTGCAAACATGAAAAATAATAAAAAACGGAAATGAAAAATATCGTGAGTTTTTTTGCATCCTAAAGATAAGTAAACGATTAAAGTTTCATTAAAATATCTCTATCCGTTAAAGCGTGACGACTGGTTGAACTTTTTTGGGTGTGACCTCACTTGACCCAGACCAACTCGTTGATCCTAGATGACCTGACTTCAAAAGTTTGACAAAACATGCCGAATTGATGTGGAAAAAGGCATGCCAAATTTCGGCGCGCTGGCTCGCGCCGTTCTTTCCCTATTCGCGACAACCCTGAGAGGGAGCGGTTCAAGACCCCTCCCGAAACGGCGCGGGTTAACGACAGTGGTAGTAGAGCAAGAGGGGGACGAGAGGGAAGAAGGAGCAGGTACTGTTGGACCAGAATTGACTTAGCGCCTGAAAGGAAGTTATCCACTGGAGTTTGGACAATTTTGGAAGAAGGGGAATGTAAATTGGTCGAGGTCAATAGCAGTGTTGGGTGCCTTCGAAAGGGATAAACTTATTGGGTCGTAAGTTTCCGAGTTGTCGGAGGTAATGTAGCAGGTTGCAATGGTGTTGCGAATGAAAGGTGGTGGTATATTGTGAGTATTGGGTCTCGGAGCAGATATCAGGGCAATAAGTGACGAAGTGCTCTGTGATGGTTGTGTTCTGTGATATGGTGGTGGCTAATAATGAGTTTTGGGATGTGTGGTGTTAGGTTCCCCCATTGAAGGAGGGAATTTGTGTTCACTTTTGGCTGATGAAGGTACACTGATTGAAAGGGTTGAAATGTTGTTAATCGTTATTTTTCTTGGCCTGGAGAATAATTTGCTAACATTTTTGGCATCGCAGGAATAACTGATTTTGTGGCGTGCGATTTTCACGGGATACCTGCTCAGTCAGCCACCGCAGGGCGATGGCGCGTGTTTTCGGCTGGGAGAACAACAAGTGTGGGGGAGGGGACGTTCTGTCGACATTAAAATGGCATTGAGATAAGCAGAAACTTGTGCGGGGCGATTCGAGAGGGCAGATGGCATGCATTTTCCTGTGTGAAAGACAACCATTTCGCTTTGCGCAACGTTCCAGCGAGGCTAGGAACAGTGATCATTAGAATGGCCTGATCGTTCAACCATGACGTGAATGGGGAAGTGATCGCTAAAAAGTGGGTCAGGTCGAACGTGCCACGAGAAGAGGGGGAGATAGCAGCCGAAATAAGGGAGCGATCAATGACAGTTCCTAAATGAAGTGCCGATTCGACGGTATGGTACAAAGTCAGTGTTGTGAGTGAGTGGGTGCTAAGTGTTTCAAGGTGGTGTCCGCGTGAGGATGTTGTGCGGCAGCCTCAGGTAGGCGAGGAAGGGCAAGGCCCGGGTTCAGGTGCCTCCCCTACCTCCCCGATGCTGACGAGGTATTCCCCTCCGAGGGTCTCGAGGATGGTGTAGCCGGGCACCCAGGACGGGCCGGCGTCTGCCCTCCTCCGGTGGTGAGGGGGAGGGGTTCAGGGTCATACCGGACGTGAGGGATGCTGTGTAGTAAAGACATAAAGACATAAAGACATACAAGATTAGCGCAACTATGAGCCACAAGGGCCCTTCTTGGTTGCACTCTGTACACTCAACCAGTTGCCCACCAGATCTGTTAATCAACCCTCCCTGTAATACTTAAAAGCAAGCCCTCTATTCTTATAATGATTGTCTATGCTATTTTTAAAGATGTTCAAAGTGCTGTTACTGACAATGGTTTCTGGCAGCTGGTTCTAGTGTTCTACTACCCTGTTGGTGAAGAAAATCTGTCTTAACCTTGTTCTGCTGTGGTTAACTTTAATTTTGAATTTATGACCTCTAATTGCATCATTTCTGTTAAATTCAAACATTTCCCCAAGATATCCCTTCTCCAGACCATGGACAAATTTAAAGACCTCGATGAGATCTCCGCTCAGCCTTCTACATCTAAGTGAAAACATATTCAATTTCTTCAATCTTTTCTCATATGCCAGGTTGCTTATACCATTAACCATTTTTGTAGCCCTCTTTTGTACTCTCTCTAAAAGCAAACAATCTGTTTCATATCTAGGAAACCAAGCTTGGATGCAGTAATCCAAGTGTGGCCTGACATATGCACAGTATAGCTTCCTGATCACTTCCTCACTTCTGTATGATACATTCCTATTTATTGCCCCAAGCATTCTCAGTGCCTTCTTCCTGGCTTCCTTGGTCTGTTCTGATGCCCCCAATTTTGTGTTTAGAATAACACCTAAATCCTTCTACTGTTGAGTCCCTGATAGCACTATACCACCCATCAAGCATGGAGCCTTCATATGCTGCTTACCTACATGCATGATTTTGCACTTATCAAAATTAAATTAAATTTGCCATTCTTCGGACCAATTCACAAGTTCGTCTAAGTCTTTTTGCAGCGGGATATGCTCACTTTGACCTGTTATTGCCCTAAAGACCTTCAAATGATCGGCAAATTTCAAAACTACTACTTATGCCACTTTCAATGTTATGTACAAATATAATGAACAGTAGTGGCCCCAGCACTGACCATTGGGGGACTCCACTAAGAACATTTTGTCATGATTACTTTGTACCATTTAGCATCACTCTTTGTTGTCTACCTGAAAGCCACAACTCTATCCATTTTAAGATTCTACCTGAAATACCATGGGCCTGAAGCTGTATCATTAACCGTTTATTGGGTACCTTGTCAAAGGCCTTGTTAAAGCCAAGATATGCTACATCAACCACGTGTAGTGTAGGTTATATCAACGGGAGTAATCTTGCTTGTACCCAGAAAGGGAACAAGCAAGGTAGACACCCTGTAGGGGTGATGCAAGGGAAGGTGTGGTAAGTGAGTGCAAGTGGAAATAAATAGAAAGGCACATATGCATAGGGACAAGGCAGTGGGTGGGAGGTAGGCGGAGTAGGTTAACGCCTCCTGTAGCACAGAAAGGAGGCTCTGACCAAGTATAACCTATAGGGAATGGGACACAAAACACAGACGAGCTAGCCGCCGGTAAAATTGTCTCCCCGACGGCACCCTAGAAAGAGCGCGCACGCGGTCCGTGTGGCTTTGCAACTCACCAGCCCAGGATACATGTGGCCGCCTGCCTTTCAGTCATGTTTGTGCTACTGTACAACGCACCAGCCGAGGCGATATGGCGTCGCCTGTCTCTCACCTCAGCAGGAGGGGCGGGCATCGCGGAGAATTGAACCCCGTAGCTCTGACCTCCCAGACACCTATCTTAACCACTGAACTGCCGACAGCCGACACTCCCGTGGCTAGCGCATTAGTGGCCGGGTGGCCTATACCACACGCTGGGTAGAGCTTCTCGCGTGGTGCCCTGACAAGCAGACTTGCACAAACTGCCTATCTGGCTACAATTGAAGCGACAAAAGCCGATGGTATTCGACAACCATGCCGGCCGATGTTGTGTGTCGGCGATGGCGACTGCTCGAACCGAGCCCCCACGAAGTTGGTTTTGTAGCGGGCTTGAAGGGTTCCCTTCACCATTGGATTACATTCAATTTTACCAATTTTTTCTACGCTGTCTTGCACGTTTTATGGTAATATAGAGTACTTTGCCGTATACCAATTCAAAAACAAATTCTTCGGCTTCAGCAAAATGGATCCAAAATGACCCAGTAGCAATCTTTCTGCCTAACAATGTGCCGTTTCCAGCAGGCTGACCATCCAGCGCCTCCAAAATAAAAGGATTTTTTCCAGATATTGGTAGGCTCTCTCTACCGTCCATTTTACCCCGCCAAGTTGTCACCCTCGTTCGGAAGCGTAACAAAGGGGAGTTCGGGGTCGGGGGCTAAGTGCACCATAGTTTCTTCCCCTCAATGGCAGGAGAGTGTTTGAAAGATAACAGAAGAAGACCGCCTGAAATGATCTAACCACACCCGTAGACCGCAACAGGAGGCCCACTGTCGTTGTAAGAGGTCCCATAGCCGCCACGGAAAACCCATAGCTGCCACAGGAGGCAGGGGCGGATTCGGGAATTGCCATCCGGGGGAGGAGACACGTGTCTGGATCGGCGCCACCGCGAAAGTATCTTGGGGGGGGGGGTGCCTTTCCTTCTGAGGGGCGCCTCTGGCTGCAATATTCGATGAGATGCACTCTATACTTCGCGGAGGGACGTATTTTCCTGGTTGAATGGGCGCTACCTTCAACGGGGGGGGGGGGCATGCCCAACTTCCCTCCTTGGACTCGCCACCGACAGGAGGCCCCATATAGCGGGAACAAGAGGCTCCTTACTCTGCTGCAGGCCCTCTTCGGATGGGGGGCCCTCAGACAGCCGACGTAACATATATTTGTGTATTTATGTGGATATATATATATATATATATATATATATATATATATATATATATATATATATATATATATATATATATATATATATATATATATATATATATACATATATCTGGGGAATTAAGGGTACAAACGCAATCTGCATCAGTGGGCCACAAAAGGCATTGCAAATGCGGGGCCCTTTACAACTTGTATATTTCTTTGCCAATATCTGCTTCACCGGTCCATAAGTATGGAACCATACGAACTAGGGTTAACCATAAGCCTACACATGATTGAATGTGCACGTTTGGTCTGTGGGTGCATATGCAGTCTGCATATATTGGTGGATAATTTTAGAAATGATTGGTGTGGCAGGGGCTGTTTGCCCATGCCCGCTGGTGGAATCTGTTCGCTATGTCTGTATGCAGGAAGCTTGCTGCACCTGTCCTTGTGAGTACAAGTCACAAATGGAAAAAAATTGCATAAAAACAGCACCTTCGACCCAACTGCAGATGTAGCGTCCTTCTTGCGTAGTTCATACAACTCCCCGAATACGAATATATCGCGTACGAATATATTCGTAGTACAACATTCACGTGTATTTGCGCATACGTATTTCAAGTACGAATGTATCGCGAACTGATTACATAAGTAAATAACGGCGGCAGCAGCACACGTACCTGCGTGGCCGACCGATGACCGCGCAGTGGTGCCAATAACTACTAAAAACTGCCGACTACTTGCTCCCAGCCACAGGTGCCGAAATTCCCGGGCAAATCACGCAGGTCCAGTGAGTGAACTGTAGCTGGCGAAAGAAAAACATCATGAACTAACAATATAAGAATCCTCCACTTGTGGCTTCGCCTGCGTTCATTAATCACTCGCATCGCAGCCGTAATGGACGAGTGGTCGGCGCACACGTGGTGACCGTCTCTGTCGCAGCGCGGCTTGAACTTGTTCCCGTGTACTGAACCGGGGCAGGAACGGAGAACTGAAAGGCGCCAGCGGATAAGGCTACCACTGATGGTGGTCTCGGGCTGAGATACCACCCGGCGCAAATGACGTCGCAGGAGCCGACGGGGACGGCTTCGGGAGCGAATACAGCAACGGCACCACTCGCGAACCTGATCTGACCACTATGGAAATGACCTATCGGCGGTCCGCGAACTGGGCCGTGCATGCCTGACCAGCTGTCTGCACGTCTGTCGCTGGCAGCCGGCGGCTTTGGAAGGCTGACGTCTTCCTCTACCATTTCTTTTGTAAATCACAATTTAAAATCATATTTAGGTAATCAAACATCTGTAGGCTTTAAACAATCCAATAGCAGTGTGTTTATGTGATTCAACATCGGTCGGTTTTAGGCCATCCAACATCTGAAGGCTAGGTTAGATTCAGTTACATCACTTTTCATTGATTATAATTGCATGCCATTTTTCATCATATACCCACACCCAAAACGGTTTCCCATCTACTGCTTAGATGGATGGATGCACCTGCATTGTCAAATTTATTTTCTTGTTTAACAAAAATGTATTTCAATGGTCCCGATATTGTTGTCTTAGACTGATTTATATGATATAACTAAGCTAACATGAAGTGTTTATATACTGGGAAGTTTTATTTCCCAAAGAAATGGCTGTCAAATTAATTCAAATGACATCAGAAAACACCAGGAAAACAACACTGTGATCAGAAATGGTCCAGGGATTCCTTATTCATTTTCACAATTTCACACCAATCCTATCATTGTCAATGGAAAAAATAAATAAATAGGCATTACCCACTTGTTATCTCATGATAACCTCCTCTTTATACTAATTAAGTGTGAGATATATTTAAATAACACAAGTCAGGACTTCCAGCCATTATGTTCAAACCATCCTTTAAAAAACAGTACAATGCGACACATTCCAAAATATTTCTTGCGTTGCATCAATAAAGATATACTTGTGTTCATATGACATGAATGCTATTTTCAGCGATAAGGCATACACTCGTATTCCAGACTAGTTTTAAAGTTAGAACAGATAAAATGCAGACAAATATTGTATTTTTATATCCAGCCCACATTGTCTTCATTAGTAGGGGGAAATACTCGCTAAGATGGAAATGCACCTAATTGATATGTCAATTAGGAAAATCAATTTGTTATTAATTAATTAATGCTATTTCTTTGCGATAAAAATGCACTTCAATACAAACAAGCACACAAATTGTTATTTTTGGGCTTAAACAAGGTTTTGATAAAGATGCTTGAATGGATACTCATTAACATGACAAATATAATTTACCAATGCATTTGGACCGCATAAGCTTAATCTTGGTCGAAAAACAAAATAATACCAAAGACAGCTTTTAAAGAAGTCATATCTAAGAACTAGTTATTTCAAGCTTAAGAAATTGCAAGGTAACCTGACCTAAAATTAGACAGCCTGATCTATTTTCTTATAGAAAAGCATAACAACTTGAAATAAAAGAACATTAGCCTAGCCAGGCCTTTCCAGCCTTTTCTTTGGTGCAGGAAAAAAGCATGGCAAACATACAAACAAAACAGGAAAAACAAACAGTGATCCCACGAATAACATAAACAGCAATAATATCATGAAGTTTCAGGATTACCAAGGGTTTTGGTCGGTGGGAATATTATAGTAGGAACATCTGATTGTAGGAGGCATGCTTCACTGCAAAGATACAGGTTTAGGCAGTTCTTTTTATGTTTCTTTTGTTATCAATTTCTTGGAAATGCTTGGAGCATACTCTTGGTTCCCCAACATCCAGCATTTCGGAAACATTTTTATTGTGTGCTAACACATTTTGTCTTAATCAGCATCCAGATCAAAATGGGGTAATCCGATTTCTTCTTTATTTAATTTGCTTCCTCCAGTTCCACTTGTATGCAGAGGTACTGCACAGTAAGGCATGACACCTAAAACAGAAATGTGTTACATCCCAACATTATATCTGGATGTTGAAGTCATATCCTTGATAATCAGACTGCAACTCATGAAATGTTTCAGGAAGGTATTTCTGAAATAACAATGGTATTGTACATGAATGTTTAAGCACGCATGCATCATTAATATTCCATTTACAATTTATCAAGCAAGAATGCAGCGCTGTGCTTGGCCCTGGGTCTAACTTCCCTAGAAAAAGCTGTTTTCCACAACTGCTGTATGTCAATGTAGGATAGGCACATGTTTGGAAAAATAGGCTGCTCCTGGATTTTTTTGGAATCAATAACATTATTTTCTCTAGAAAATGATCTATTTTCCTCATCTGAGGGTGGATTTCTTAACCCTCGCACGGCTGTGGTGGTGGTGGGGGTAGATACCTACCCCTCCCTCAGGTTTTCCCGCGATAACGGGGAAATGGCGCGCGATAGCGCGCTAAAATTTGGTATACCTTACCATTAGCTATTTTTACATCTTCTAAAAAAAATCTGGTCGGGTCGTCAAAGGTCACCGAGTTATTGCGGGTCAAGGTCTTCAAGTCACCTCCAAAAATATTTAAGCAGTCTCCACGCCTTCAATAATAAAGATATTGCAATGACACTTTCAGGGTTTACTTATCTTGACTGAGCGCCAAAACATACAATTTCAGAATTTTCTAATTTTGGATTTTTTTGATGACGTCAATTTTTTTGCACTTTGTAGCTTTATCTAAACTAACATCAACATTGCAGGCAAACTATGTACTTTGTATAATGCTAAGTTGACTTAGAACGTCATATTTTTGGTTCGTATACCTATTGCAAAAATAAAAATTCAAAATTCGAAAATTTTAAAAATTCAAAATTTTGAGAAACAAAATTTCTTCTTATGAGTTTTCGGTTTTAATTTTTGTTTAGAAGATGTAAAATAGATAATTGTAAGGTATGCCAAATTTCAGCGTCCTGCCGCGCGCCCGTTTTCCCGCTGTCGCGGGAAAACTGGTGCGGTATGTATCTAGCCCCCTCAGCTGTGCGAGGCTTAAGTTCAAATCCTAGCCTAAAAACTAACGAAGTACTTTCGACTGGAATTTGTTCGGGCTATCCGATGCAGTTTTCAAATTCGTTCTATCTTGCTTGGTTCGTGAGATACCTTGGGGGGTGGGTGGGGGGTAGGTATCTCTCCCCCCAGCCTGGCGAAGGTGGCTCAGACCACCAGCCGTGCGAGGGTTAAGTTAGTGATATTTGGCAATGAGCTGCTGTGATCAAGTAAATATACTTAAAATTAACGGGGATGGGTGCGAACCGAGTTATGATGCATAATATTTCAAGAAAGATACCCTCCATACTGGATGACCACAAAATACTCCTCTCCATATCCAGGATCACAATGAATAAGTCCAACATTGCCCATGCATGACAAAAAAAGGCCAGAACAAATGTTCACTGGAAAGAACAGAACAAGCTAATAACTCACCTGATTAGCGTAATGACATGCTCAATGGTTACTATTTATTTGCTCAAAATAAATAGTAACCATTGCGCACGACTTGATAAAAATCTTCTGCAACCAGATCACTACCATATTTAAAAAAAACCTTCCGATGACGTAGTGCGGGCTTGAAGGAAAAGTTCGATCTACATTCTGGTAAAGATATCTTGGCTCGAACGGCCGACACAAGCCGTTACCGTGTGCCGGCGATGGCGACTGCTCGAGCGGCCGACACTAACGCAGGCCGTTACCGTGTGCCGGCGATGGCGACTGCTCGAGCGGCCGACACTAATGCAGGCCGTTACCGTGTGCCGGCGATGGCGACTGCTCGAGCGGCCGACACTAACGCAGGCCGTTACCGTGTGCCAGCGATGGCGACTGTTCGAGCGGCCGACACTAACGCAGGCCGTTACCGTGTGCCGGCGATGGTGACTGCTCGAGCGGCCGACACTAATGCAGGCCGTTACCGTGTGCCGGCGATGGCGACTGCTCGAGCGGCCGACACTAATGCAGGCCGTTACCGTGTGCCGGCGATGGTGACTGCTCGAGCGGCCGACACTAACGCAGGCCGTTACCGTGTGCCGGCGATGGTGACTGCTCGAGGGGATGGGGCGACTGCTCGAGCGGCCGACACTAACGCAGGCCGTTACCGTGTGCCGGCGATGGTGACTGCTCGAGCGGCCGACACTAATGCAGGCCGTTACCGTGTGCCGGCGATGGCGACTGCTCGAGCGGCCGACACTAACGCAGGCCGTTACCGTGTGCCGGCGATGGCGACTGCTCGAGCGGCCGACACTAATGCAGGCCGTTACCGTGTGCCGGCGATGGCGACTGCTCGAGCGGCCGACACTAACGCAGGCCGTTACCGTGTGCCGGCGATGGTGACTGCTCGAGCGGCCGACACTAATGCAGGCCGTTACCGTGTGCCGGCGATGGCGACTGCTCGAGCGGCCGACACTAATGCAGGCCGTTACCGTGTGCCGGCGATGGTGACTGCTCGGAAAGTGTCGGCGGCTCTCCCAGCCTGAAAACGCGGCTGGCATGGCGCAGGCCGTAATGAGCCCGTCGGGACTATCGCGCACCCTCTGGTGGGCGCAGTCTTCAGCCATCGACCGACATCGTCGATGTCGGTTTTGAACACTTTGTTGATTCCGGCTGCCGTTGGAACAAGCGGTGAAACCAGTCCAAATAAAACGGACGAGTCACGTGCTGTTGGAAACTAAGGTATTCCTGCACAGTATACCCGCTGATGTGCCTGATCTCAATCACACCCTTGAAAGAACAAGGCGAGTTATAATTTATTTACCATCACGACACCACAAAGGGTGAATTCTGATTGCGCTAATTTTACCTCCATCGACAATAATCGACTTAGATGACAGTGATTCATAAAGGTATAAACATTCCTGAACTGCCCATCTATTTGGAGAGCATCATGCTACATAACTGTATTAGGGATGCAGCAATGGCTCCCCACCTTTCAGAAACATTAACGTCAGGCGGGTGGAGTTGCGTCAATGAGAATCAATTTAAATCAACAGTTCTGTTTCTCCAAGGGTTTTTTTTCCAGACACAGGTAGCTTCTCACGTGCCACCTTCTACAAGGGATGTGAGCTGTGGTACGTGGCTTTTGAACTTCGTCGTGTTTTGCATGCGTGGGTTTTTCCTGCTACCTTATGGCCTAATTTTCGGCCTCAGGTGTGAATTTTCCTCCAGGACATTGTTAAAAAAATGCTTTCGGAGCCCGGATCGATTTTCCAGGTCCCTGTGTGATATGCCGTGGCCCCATTTTCTTCGTGTCTAGGGGCGATTTTTCTGAGCTCCGACACGAGTTCTCTTTGGGGGAGGGACATGATTTGAGGCATAGGAGGGGCAGCGGAAATGGACTTAACGGTTAGAAGTAATAAGCACAAATCGGCTTCCTAAGATCCTGTCATGTATGACCTTCGGGCTGAAGCATCCATGAACAATGGCCAATGCTATGCGGATTAAAACGAGGTGTTTTAAATATGCATGCATCTCTGTCATTCATGAGTCACTCTTCCTGAGAGAGTTAACAAAAAGTGGTCCAGCCTGGTTGTGCAGCCTACAAAGTTGTTGCGCATAGCATTGGTCTTTCGCACGGTGAATATTGATCTTTTTTTTTGCATACTCGTTGTCAGGCGCGCACCCAGTATTTTTCCATGGGGGGGGGGGCGGACCGAAAAAGGGCACTTGGCAGACTCCAAAAGGGCACTTGACCGGCCCCAAAGGGGCACTTTGAGGCCCAAGGCACACTGGAAGGTTTGCCGGGGGGGGGGGTGGACGTGAATTTTCCATGCCGCATAGGACAGGGAAGGGCACAGGGGAATGCCATTTTTAGGCCAAAAGGGCAGTGTTGGGTCCAAAGGGCACCTTTGGCACAAGCGGGGCACATAAGGCAGGTGATTTTTGTTGGCTAAATTTGGGACATTCCGGCCAAGAGGGCACTTTTTGAATCAAAAGGGCACTTTTGGCCAAAAGGGCACTTTGGTCTCATGGGGGGCCCGAGCCCCTGGCCCCCTCCGGTGCGCCTATGCTCGTTGTTGCACAACTATTTTGTTATACTCGTATTATGCGCGGTATACCCTAAAGTTTAGTAAAATATTTTTATAGTGATCCAACAGTTACATAATTAATTTAATTTCTCCGCTCCTTATTCCATCTTTTCCCCATCATCTCTCTCGCCCTCCCTCACTGTCCACTGCCTCCCTCTGTCCCTCTCCTCTTTCTCCGTTATCTATTTGGATTTCTCCTCGTGCAAGCTGTCGTGAAACCTGCTTTATTCACGAGTGCAGTTTATCGCCAATCCATTCCCCAGCTTTGTGACATTATCGATGCATTGCATGGCTATAGGTATCCAACTCAGTTCCTTTAAATCCTCGCTCGTGCACGAGAGAAAACAGGGATGCCACTTTGCATATGCTAACGGAGGCACTGGAACCTGAACCATTAATTTGTCTCCATCAATCATTGATTCCTCCATGAGCCCGAAGCTTACCCACTGGGCCTATATATGTGCGTACACTAGATACAAATTGTTTTCGGAGCAGATGTTCCGCCAAAAAGGCTATTTTCCGCTTACCCAAACAACTTCATTAAGAGGCACCCACGGGAGGAGAGGCTGTTGTTGCTGCAACCACCAACTACCCATAACGTTTTGAAAACCACGGAAAACATGGGAGTCGCCGCCGCTTTGCATACCTTATAGAGCGTCCTTTGCTGACCTCATGGTGCGAAGCATTTGAAGATGTCGCTTCAGGTTACTGACCTATCAGGAACATGTCAGGAACATATCAGGAACATGTCACGCAGCTTTTGCCAACATCGCTAGTCATCGACAATTAAATACACTTATTGCGTCAAAATCACCCATGATATGTGTGGCAGAATGATCTATAACTTAGCTGATCTCTCTACATAGGTAATTCAGTTTTCCAACGGCATCACAAGTCACCGACCGAGCTTGACCCCAAATTACCATTTTGGGGCTGTGAGGTGCTTTGGAATCAATATGGATTTCAATGCCAAATGTAGCGTCTAATTGCACCCCTAGATATTAGAGAGCAGCGGGTTGAAGCAGCATTTTAGAAATCCCCCAAAATCAGTTTATCATTTTGACCTCATCTGATCTATGGAGGTCTCATTTAGAACCATCGGTCCAAATGTAACAAATCTCACACGATGAGTATCCAAAGATACTGAGAACCATCATGTTGAACTTTTGAAGCACGATAATATTTACTAATGCTTTGACATAGACAATTGGTCAAAGTAAAACGCTTCGATTTTTTGGAGGGACAAATTGGCTAAAAGTGACTTGGGAACTCATCAATTGACCCAAAGCATTCAAATCGATTATCTGTCGCGAGGTCTCCTGACATGAAAAAAAAACATTAGTCTCAGCTGCGCACCAGACAAAAAAAAACGTGGGCGGGCAGATGAAGAACCCCTTGCTTTGAAAAATTGAACAAACTCTGAAACTACGAAATGCCCCCAGTGAGCGTTTCTTAAACTAGATCCTGCTATCGATTCTTGCCAGTTAAATCCAAACGGATTCATACATGTTGGAGCCATAATAACACAGGGAGCACATCGCATCCATCGACCCCTAGTCGACACAAAATTGTGCAACTCGCCGTTTCCAACATAAAGTATTTCCATGTATAACTGACGAATGTACTTTTTTCGTCGAAAAACAACATACGGGAAGACAGACGATAGATTCGAAATAGCGCTTGGCGATCACTGGAAATATTATCACCAACTACTAGACCTTATCGATGATGAAGCGATTGAAGAAACGGCTGACGGCACGGCATGATTGGTCGACGAAAGCATGATCAAATCTTCATGAGACCAGACGGATATTTGTCAGAAAAATACATGTCTGAAGGAATTAAGGAGCTCAACTCACGAATGCAATTTTAGGATACATAGGGGAATATGCATATATATATATATATATATATATATATATATATATATATATATCATTATCATCAGAGTAGCCATTCGAAACCTGAATGCTGCACTAGTGTACCGAACCTGTCAAGGGTGCTAATTTATATCCAAGCACCATGAGCTGGTACTGGTGCTAGTATTCCACGGTTGCCAAGATTTAGCAAGTGAAAGTGCGGAAGCTTCACTTCGAAGATCACTAACATAGTCGCAATATTTCTGCGAATCCACTCATCAGTGCCGATTAGTATGCGCCCACGCCTGGATGTGCCGAGCGTGAGATCGTTTGGCCGCGACGGCGCCCCCGACAGTGGCATCAGACGAGTCTGATCGCCTCGGGGCCCTGGTGGTCGGCTCTTTGTCGCCCAGCACAGCGCGTCAACAGCACAGCGCGTCAACAGCACAGCGCGTCAACAGCACGCTGCTCGGGTGCGCCGGGCGCAGTGTCACAATCGATACGATTTTAATCAACGACGTGTCAATAAATTATTCCTCTTCTACGCGTTTCTCACAGGGCCGCCCGGAGGTGAGGGCGGGGGCCATCGCCCCGCTGAAGCCGTGCGAGCCCACCATGTCCCACGGGTGCTTAACACCATGTAGCCACCGGTGTGTACATGTCGTGCGCACAGCGTGTACGTTTGCCGCCGCACCACCACCGCAGTGTGCACACAGAGCATTCACACACCAGTGCGCACAATAGATGACACGGGTGACGAAACTGTGGGACGCGCTGGACGCGCCGACTCGACTGTGCGAGGAGGTACCCCGCCGCATGCCTGACCGTCTTGTACTAAATAAACACCGGCATGTAAACACTTGCTCGGCACGTGTCATCACCGTGCACGCTTGTTTGTCCTGCTGAGTGGACACAGGCTCGCAACCAGGGCATTTCTTGGGGTGGGCCGGACATTTCGGAATGTCATCAACACAAATGAAGTCTCATGGCTCATTCTGCTACATCGTTTCAGGCCAGCGACATTTGACGTCATAACGGTATTTTTGGTAAAACGCGTTACAAATTCATAATGCAGTTAATACTTTTGCCAAAGGGAGTACAAAGATGTATATCTTTGCAAGATTGTGCACCAGCTTGGCCACTTCCAAATTGAATTTTTGGATCCGCCAGTATGTTTGAACGATTATTTATTCGCTAGATGAGGTTCAGAAATATTGTCTTTGTTTATTTTTTTTGCCCGACAACTTTTGGAAGACCCACTTTTACTTGCTTGCATGGTGATTAGCATGCAAACTCCTTGGTTCTTTTGGCGACCACAGAAAAACGGTGCGCGAGCGCGCCCCCATTTGCATGCTCGTGGGGCATTGCTGACCTTATGGGGTACACAATTGGAAGATGGCAAGTCAGGTTGCTGGATGTGACGTCGTAAGAGGGAGTCTTTCAGGCCATTTGCCGTCGAAACTTCGAATTATCGGCATTTATTGTCCCAGATGAATAAGTCACTAACTTCAAAAATAGGCCGTGCTGGGTGCGGTAGGGCGAGGGACAACGCGGTTAGCCTGTTAAATAGGTAATTGATCTCTTCAGTCATTCAAGATCATTCAACGAATTTGACCTGCTACGGGGTTTTGACATATTTGGATCTCTGGGGTGATGCTGAATGTTGCAAAATTGAATTTCCGACCCATTTTTAACACCAAGCAACAAAAAGTAGTGATATATAGCACACATTCAATACAATTCAAAGCAGGGTAACACTGACTTCATCGTGCTCTTGATTTATTTGTCGAATTGTAACAAATCACTCATCGTTAGCATCCCACGATCCTGAGGTTTGCCGTTAGGCACATTTCCAGCATGGATATGGACAGTGGTGAATGATTCAAGACGGCTACGGGGCATGAGCGCCTCTATCTTACTTTTCTATATAAAATTTACTGAGCCGACCATTCGGCTTCCATCGTTCCCTCGGCTTATCCGCGGACTAGTCCTCTGCTCCAAGTTTATTGATGGCTTGACTTTCCTAACGGGCGTCACTGTCGGAATGTTGCTCTTTTCCGGTTAAATGATTCAATAATGGGTGCCTCGCTTGGCCAGCAAAAGTATTATATATAAATATTATATATAAATATTACGCATAAATGGACCGTGATGTCAAGAGTGATATATTTTAACCCAAATATGACGACTTTTACTTCAAGCTCGGCGGACGAGATACTGTCATGATCGAGCAACAACGAAAGCCTTGACCCATTTTAGGGCGCCGCCATGTTTATTTCCCGCTGAGATGACGTTCAGCAGCTGTCAGTATATCCACAAATATCCTTGCCGATGTTTGTACCAGCTACGTTGCAGAATGATTAAATAGATGAATTCGCATTCTATGATGTATCTGCACTCGTACTTCGGAAACATATATGCATGCTGACGTCTTCTTCACCTCGCCCTTCTTCTACGTTTCATTCAATTACGTCCAGTTACGTTCCTCTCATTGGTGCTGAGGAAAAACGGCGCGCCAGGATCACCAAGCCGGGCATATTTCCGGCTAAGTCAAATGTCGGCAAAAGTCCGTTCTTCTGCCGTCGTGTCGGCGGCCACCGCGCACCGCCCGCGGCGGTGTACGCAGCGTCGACAGTGCGGTCAGGCGCCGTCGCAGTGGCGGCGGCTGCGCCAGCCCCCGGCCTTCGACGTCGACGCGCGCCGCGCCCGTCAGTCGACCATCGAGCGCGACGCGCGCGGCCGCCGACCGAGGGTGCGACGAGCGCGCGGCGGCGACGGCGGGCTTCGCCGACGGCACGGACGGCGGGCGGCCACGCGGCGCCTCGCGGGGCAAACCAATCGACAAACAGGCGGCTATTGTGGTTGGCGCGGCGCGCGGCGGCCGTGCCCATCGGAGACGACGGGCCGCGTGTCGGCCGGCCACCGTGACAGCCGGCGACGAGGTGAAACACATTGCGGTGACGGCCGACGGCCGACGGTGTGGCCGGCCGCCGCCGGCTCCAGTGTGCCGCTCGCGACTGGCGACTCGAGACTCGCTCCTGTGCCGCCGCGCCGTCCGGGAAGCGATGACGACTCCGATGCTCGCCGGCGTGCTGGCGCTGCTCTGCGTGAGAGGTGAGTGCAGCCGCTGGGCGGGCACGTGCGGGTCGAGTTGCCGCAGGACGTGTTGGCTGGGAGGGCGGAGAGGGTGGCGCGAGCTGGTCGAGTGGTGCTGTCTTGCCCGACCGGCGACTGGCAGGGAGCCATCGATTTCCGGTGGTGCTGAAAGACGATTCCTACGATAGACAAGCTTCAACTGAATTTGGCGTTGGGTCATAGCTGGTGGGGGTGCCAAATAGCCCAAGGGCCTAGTGAAACTTATCACGCGATCTACACTTATCTGCGTGACATTTGTTTGTACTCGGCCCGTAGCGAGTTGGAATGTCACGCATTTAACACTGATAAGACGCCGCTTAAATTCGAACGGCTTGTATGCGCCGTACGCAAACGGTAGTTCGATTTACAGGACGGACACGAAGATGGCATGCGATATCGGCCGCTCCGAACCACGCCCATCCGAATACAAATTAGTATTTTCATGGGCCACGACAAACCGACATCTCATTTAGGAGCTACGACAGAAATAGCAGGCTACGACATCTCACTTAAGCTGGCAATCTTTACATTCTCTAGTAATGCCATTACCGGTAAAGCTAACGGTTAGCCACGGTGCAATGCCTGTAAGCAAGTCTCGAAGCACATCCTGGTGCGCTGTTTGAAGTATATCACTTGATCTGAACAACTATCCATTTCGGTTGTTGACAGCTGCCCACATACACAGGCTGTTCTAAGATCATTTGAAGCTACGTCGTTTCTTCATTACTATCCCATGTTGCCAACGAACCACTGAAAACCGTGCGGAGCGGAATAGTCCGGCAAAACCGGTCGGCGTTCATTTAATGCAGCCTGTCATGAGTGATATTCCAGCGTGCGCGCAGCTTGTCCGTTATGAATGAGGAACGCATCTGGCTTATTGCATTTTCCGCTTTGCCTGCCGAGCATCTTATTTGCATCGCTCCAGCAGAGTGATGAATGATATTACTGTGAGAGACAGTATGCAAAGCATGTTTATGACGAGGCATCCCTATGCCGCTATATGGATGGGTTCAGCGCACACAGCTTTTACGAGCCACGCGTCACTGAACACAGATGGTGACTGTGCCGCGCCATCTGCCGCATTTGCACACATAGCAGCGAACCGACCGACATACATCAGGAAAAACAAATACTTTGCATTCGGGGTGGGAGTTCGTTTTGTATCAAACTATGGGGAAAACCAGGACGTCAAGACGGAATGGAGTTAGTTCACTTCTGCAATGCCTCACTCTCCACCCGCGTAATTTACTTACAAGACGGGTAAAACTCCGACGCCTTTTCATAGGGGTACAGCCGGTGAGTTCATCTGTTTTTAGTGCAGGAGATCCTTGGTTTACGTCTGACCCTGGGCGGTGTTTACCATTGGGCGGTGCCACAGGATTAACGCTGACGGACCAACACCTAACTCTGACCCACCAGCACCTAACGCTGACCGACCAGCGCTTAACGACCAGCTCCTAACGCTGACCCACCAGCAACTAACGCTGACCAACCAGCTCCTAACGCTGACCCACCAGCAACTAACGCTGACCCACCAGCGCCTAACGCTGACCCACCAGCACCAACGCTGGCCGACCAGCGCTTAACGACAAGCTCGTAACGCTGACCGACCAGCGCCTAACGCTGACCCACCAGCAACCAACGCTGACCCACCAGCACCAACGCTGGCCGACCAGCGCCTAACGACAAGCTCGTAACGCTGACCGACCACCCAGAGCGTCGGATCCACGGACATGATCTTCCGGTAAGTAGATCCTCGGGTCTGGTAACGTTCCCCAGGGACACGGCCTCACCTCGTGACATCGGAGCGGTCCCCTGGTCAGCGGACCCGATGCATCGGGGTTGCAGCGTCGTGCGGACAAGGCGCTACGGCGCAATCTGCGAGCAGGCACGTGGACCATACTGATACTGCGAAGCTCAACCAGAGCACTTGAAAACGAAAAGTTTGCTTCGCCCTTCAGCGACTTCTGCGCAGATTATTTCGGTGCTCTGCATCTCAATTGGACTGAAAGTAAGCTTGGTGTAAGGTAAGTACACTAATAATTAACATGGAGCCGCTGATTACCAACTGACCACCGTAATGAATTAACATTTAAAATCCACTACTAGCTTATTTTATGAAATATTGAACACCGAGGCGCAAGATGACTCTCATCGATACGACGATTGGAATGGTATATTGACTTAGTATGTTATATTGTGAGTGCATTCAAGGAAAATGTGCACCGAATTGTACTGTGGGAACAGTTTAAGGGACATGGAAAGCTAATACTGCAACCGAATGCACCAAATCCATAATTATCGTACACAAGTCCAGCATGCAGGTATGTTCAATCTGGTCTGTAGTGGAAATTGACATCTCAAAATATCACAATTACTAAAGTATTTATATATGGCTAACTCTGGGTCCAAGCATTGTCAGCTACCTATTGCAACTAAGAAAATTGATTGTCTGATTGCAATCCTTGCACATGACAGCCAAGCAGCGGTACTACCGTGTGCGTGTAGGGCAGCCAGCATTGCTATCACTGATGTTTTTTTGTGGTGCACGACGACTCTGACCATCATGTGGGATACTTCACATCGGCATTTTATACTTGATATGAGATGTGACGTGCTTCTACATGGTGGATAATTACATACGATACCCATGTCTCGAATATGCTTTGCATTGGCGGCTTATAATCATGTTGATTGGATCATACGATTGCTAATTGCAACCTATATATATATATATATATATATATATATATATATATATATATATTATCAAATTGCTTTAATGCCTTAAGCATCTGAATAATAACGTCACACGTGTTGCGTAGTTTGATAACCAAATATTTTGGTTCTCATGCTTAGTTTTCGTAGGGACAAATAACTTCAAGCATGCGTTCCAAAGAAAGTTCGCTTTCAACTCTCCCGGTTGGGAAGACAAGGTTATATCAGGTTCGCTAGGTCAGAAATCACTTAGCATCATTTTCATTTGGCACCATTGCGACGTCACCAATGTGGCCGAATGGTGAGGAACCGGGGTCAGCTGGGGTCGCACTAGCAGCCGTATCCACACAATCATGGCCGTTTTCAGGTGTACGTACAATTCGCATTTTCATTTCCGATGTCATATTCACATGACTTACGCCTATCTGGCACATATTATCATGTTCGTGCTCCAATGTTAGCCTTAACGGTACTAAATCTCCACTTGCTAGATAAAATAATAGCATTGCATGACATCGGTTATATGTCATTGCATGTAACCCGTGATGTCACATTAATACGAGCAATTCTGAGGTGATAGTCATCATTTAATCACCGACGACCATTTACCATTTGCCCCATCAAAACCTGCCGGCCACTCTATGATATATGATAGACATTTGAGCGTCGGACGACCCACCAGCAGATGAAACGTCTCAGAATACCCTGGATACACCGATATGTGATTGCTGGCTACATGTCTTGGCAATATAAATGATGGAATGAGAGAATCAGAGCAGCTCTGTCATACTGGGTCGCCGTATCGAAGATTTAAAATCCGCTGAATGCCTAACAGTACATCTTGAGTGAGAATGAGTCGTCTCCTGTGATCCGTGGTTAATGTCCAACCGTTACCGAGTATTCCACATTCAGACATGCACATTGCTGGAATCCACTGTCCGGTGTCTGGCTGGTATCTTGTACCACAACTGTTGGGTAAATCGTTCAGTGGTGACGCTTGAAATATAGCATCATTCGACCCATAGTCCACAAGAGTCCGGTTGCGGATGATCGAGGTCATTTCAACAGATAGCTCACTCTTGTCATCGATGAATCACACACGTCGATATTAGTTGCGTGGATATGACTGTTTTTATCAAGGCTTTTGCTTGAGTTGCACTTAATTGTGCTCGCAATGCAGGCCAATAGAAGCTCTCGCAACTAGTTCCTTTAGCATTTATATTCATATAGTGCAATCCAAAGTTTCTTTTTGGCCAGAAAACGGGAAAATTTGTATTTCACTCATTCCCCATGCTCTTATCCCTGCTACAATTGTACTTAGGACACCGGAAAATAGGCATTCTGGAGAGGGTAGAGTGGATATTGGGTGTTGACTTTCTTCAAATTTGAGCTTTACCCTTGTATTTTTATGTCCACACCAGGGCGTACTTTATACTGAATGTTTTCTAACCGCAAGCAATTGGCTTACCTTATAATGAGACCTAAATAACTTTTTTTATGCATACGACTGCAAATCAAGGGTGAATACAGGGGCGCGGGTGGAGGGACAATATGGGACCATCAATATGGAAAAGTGGCGTCCCTCTGAATAGCAGAGGGTTCGAGTGTAGCCCCCCCCCCCCCTCCGCTGAACGAATTCTCAGTCACAGTCACACAGTCCTTCTTTGAATTTCACTTCAATGAAGTCGCTTCATTGAACGGGGCAGGGGAGTGCAATCGAGGATTCCAAATCTGACGGCATCTACCACATGCGTTTTCTAGTAGTGCACTGAAACCTGTTCCCCTCAGGGCGTTCCTTTTTCTCAGAGAAAGAGGTAGAGTGACTGTGACTAGTAATTCGTTGAGCGGAGGGTTACGTTCGAGGCCATCCTATTCAGAGGGGCGCCACTTTTCCATATTGATGGTCCCATAGTGTCCCCCCACCACACACACGGCCCTGTGTCTACTCTTGATTTCGCAGTCGTATGCATACAAAAGGTTATTTGGGTCTCATGGCCACGGGCGCCAAATGTTGTGTCCCGAGGATCTTTTGGGACAGAGCATCGTCTTGTTTGAGGGTCTCAGTTCGATAATTGGGAGCCCATTGCTTTTCACAGGAGGATATTTGTCGCCTTTCCCCCCCCCACCCACTTTCCTACACCACCGACGCCGACATGATTAAAGTGCCTACATTGGTATGGCGATGAAAATAAACTGCTCAATCAGCATCCTTTCACCTTCCTTTCAGCACTGTTTTGCGCTTTCATATATCTGCCCAGAGATAAAGTCCATGACATGCACATGGTCCATGCGTAAGAAATATTGTTACTAGGAATGTCTCTCAGACTTAGTGATGACGTATAGTTGAAAGCTGTCTTAAGGCCTTCTAATAGCTGGGAAAATTAAATGTTATCCTCATGTAGAATACATTATATTTTTATAGCTCAGCTTTCAGTGTGTAGCCACCGGTCAGAAGACGTATTCCCATGTCATACCAACATGACAAACATTGTTCCCTGTCTCATGTTTGTTGCTTTATTGTTTAATATTTTATGATATTAGTGCATTGCTATGATTTAATTCCTATCACAGTGATGGTGGATGACTGAAGCTCTGGAAAGTGGCGGAACATGACAGGACATACCTTCAACGGAGTACGATCGGCCACTGTCAAAGTGCAACAGAGACAATGAACTTCGGACTTCGGACGTCCAAGCCACAGCACGATTCCAAAAAGAATATAATAGACCGCTAAGCAGATCACGAAAAACAAAACACTAGCATGTCATGACGAACCATAAAGCAGGTCTCGACAGACGTCCAGACGGTTCTCCCAGACTCCCAGACAGACCACGACAGGCGTGGAAGCGATTCACAACAGATCCCGAACATGCTATGACAATGTGGCCACCAAACAGAACCACGCAGGGCACCACGGCAGGCCAAACATGGGGCCACATTGCATGCTCGACTATTATTGACCGGCCTATTATTCCGATGAATGCGCAGCCTTTCACCGGTGAAGTTTGCAGCCGGTGGCCACAGATGCAGGGAGCTGGTCGCCAGGTGCAGCCTGGGAATTAACACCTGTATTGCCGCACTATTTGTACCCCAAACTGACGTTGTGGTTATCGGCCATACGCATATTTGATGCACCGTGGACAAGCCCATTACCAGTTGTGACGCGCGTGATGATTCATGGTTCATTGATTCATGTCAGGTGACAGACATTTTCTGGGCTACGCGGAACATGTTATTGACGTCCCTATTCTTATGCAAGAGGATTACAGGATACGCTAGTGCATAGTGTATTTTGCGATGTTTACCTATTTACTATCTTGCTGTGCGTTGTTTTAGACAATGAAAAGGAACCCCTAACTGCTTGGAACGTTTCGTTTTTAGTAAAACGTTTTCTGTAGTTGCGTCATCGCCTTTGAAGACCTTCCCACCAGTGAGAGCCCGTTACCTCCGTTTCTTTCTCACGAACCAGATATGTGTTTATCAACCAGTGTACCGCCATCTTACCTAGCATATCAAAACACATGAAGTGTTGGTGAATATCGTTCTACATCAAAGAAAAATGTCACGGAAGGTTATTCATACACAATCTCACAGCGCGTGTGCTCAGCTTGTCCAACCATCGATACTGTCGTCAAATCTACGTTTTTATGCAATCGTCGTATCCTATTGTCGTGCCCCTCCCACTGTTGCAGGAGGGGACACAACAGGATACGATTCCCGCTGTCTGGTTGTGGCCATCAATACACATTTCAGCACTTTTTCCACCCAGTCACCTATATACCATTGATCCCTACAAATTCCTCACCAGCCCAACTACTCGTATATCAGCTGACAAATGATCCGAAGTGGAAATCTGGAAATAGCGTAGGCGTCTTTCCTCTCCAGCCTTATGCCAGAAAGGTCGTTTTCGATCCGAGTACACCGTAGCCTCCAGTCTCAGAGGCAGATACAGGGGGAGCACTTGGAGCATGTGCCCCCACCCCCCATGGTAGGTGACGTCCCTCCGGCTGGGAAGCGGCACCCCTACGGGAATGTGTTGAGTGTACCCCTCCGCCCCGTTATCGTTATTTTTTCCAATTAGAGGCACCACTCTGAAAGGAATAGCCGCCCCTCCGGGGTGCTTGGGTGAGCCCCACCGAGTTTTTCAGCCAGAGGCGTCCCTTCGAAAGAAAATGCCACCCCTTCGGAGTGCTCGATTGCACTCCTTTGAATTTCTCGGAAAGAGGCCCTCTTCCAGGTACTTTCGCAGCCCACCCGAAGAAGTGGAGTCCCTCCAGACAAGTGCCCCCATGGGAGTTCCTGGATCCGCCCCTGCCCAGTCTACCCCACGTAGCAGTCGCACAACTGGCACAAATTCCCATGTTTCACATTCCATTAGCCCCAACTAATTATTTTGTCATACGCACATGAATTATTTGGCTGCGCGATTTTGCCATCCCTCTCGTATACCTGCATATCCCCTCTCCTCGCGTTCCGCTCACATCCCTGTCATACCTTGTCACGTTTGGTTGACATGTACCTTTCGGTCTTCATATGTGCTAACTGGTCGCGCAAATTTTGTCCCTGTTTCTGAGGTACCATTGGCATTCTGGGAAAAAAACTCCAAAAATCTGTCAAATTGTCACAAAACATGTTTTTCTACCGAATATCGATGATGATGGATGAGTAATTCAAATTGGTGTATACAAGCGGTGATTAGGTCTTTTCCCCTGATTTGCTTTTTCGGAAGATCCTTTCTCTGAATCTGTTCAACTCGGTCCTTATTAGACATCAACACAAGATCTGGGTATCCCAGCAACTTCGTTTTTATCTCTTTTATCTGCGTGTCATAAGCATCGGGTTTAGAATAGTCTTTGCTCTCACAGCTAGCCCATGCCCTTCTTGGTGCGAAGGGGATGCCTTTCTTGGTGCGAAGTGGTTGATGCGAGGTGTAATGTAGGTAAGCCATGCTCCGGGGGCATGGTGAAAATCTGCGTCGCAATCTGGCCCCGCTGATGATTGCTTGAAATGTATAAAAAATGGTGTCGCTCACATCGAATGTTGGAGGCCAACCGGTGTGTTTCAGTGAATGCTTCCCATAACCAGTGAGTTCTCAAACATTGCTCCCCATGCCGCCAAATCTCGAGGATGTCATTAATATATTTTGTTCAACCTGTGGTTTTTACCACCGCAGCACTTTAAAAAATGATTTTTGCTTGACATGTTATACTAGACCGCATTACACTCTCCAAAATATGAGCATGCATTATTTGTAATTTGCAACAGAGCTTTGAACATGTGGCTGTAACTCTACGCGTTGCGGATGTGTTATATCAAAATTGTTGCCGTCTAGCACGAGCTGGATCCTCTGTGGTGGGAATGGTGGGGTCTGCCCTGCTGTCCGAAGCTCGCTTGCATTCATCTAGCCCCTCGTTTCTGCCACGCTGAGATGAAGTTTCGCTACGTTCATGCACAATGGTATTGGTTCATTCCCACGAAGCACCTCTATGGGGCAGTTTACCCGGCCCAGTTTCCTTAAGACATGCGGCTGTGTCTATAAGGCCCAGAGCTTGTGTTGCAACACGAGATACAACGCGGTGCTTACATGCGATGCGCTTTATTTGTCATTCACCGGTACCATGAGCAGGAATGCAATTACCTGTTGATAGTGTCCATATGGGCGGAATGTTAATGGGAGGCGCGCTCGTCCGGATTGGTGCCATATCCTCCGAGTGCCATATCCTCCGCAGTGGCGCCATATCCTCCGAGTGGCGCCACTGCGAATGTCCTTGGAGGGGTTCAGCTAAACATTCATTCACTACATGAGGCTAACATGGGATTTTCTCAGCGATTAGAAGG
This sequence comes from Imbricaverruca yamaguchii, assembly GCA_034440575.1. Taxonomy (NCBI): domain Eukaryota; kingdom Metazoa; phylum Arthropoda; class Thecostraca; family Neoverrucidae; genus Imbricaverruca; species Imbricaverruca yamaguchii. Next base: position 242,174 of record JAOTOL010001210.1, read on the forward strand.
CCTTAAGACAGCTTTAAACTATACCATATCAATAAGTCGGAGAGACATTCCTAGCAACGACATTTCTTACGCGTGGACCATGTGCATGCCATGTACTTTATCTGGGGTCAGATATAGGAAAGCGCAAAACAGTGCTGAAAAGAAGGTGTGAGGGTGCTGATTGAGCAGTTTATTTCCATCACCATACCAACGTAGGCATTTGAATCATGTCGGCGGCAGTGATGTAGAGAGGTGGGTGAGGTGGGAGACAAAAGCGACAAATATCCTCCTGTGAGAAGTAATGGGCTCCCAAGTATCAAGCCGAGTCCCTCAAACAAGATGACGCTGTGACCCAAAAGATCCTCGTGACCCACAATTTCACGTCCGGGGCCATGCACAAACAAAACGAGACTTAAAAACTCTCGAAAGGGCCCGACAACATGCGTCACCGAACACATTTCCATGCTAGGTCAGGTCATAAAGATATGACATAAGTGAATCATTGTATGCATGTTCTAGTCTCCTCGGGTGGTGGCGTGAAAATGTGTCATTATTTTATAATGCTCGCGAATATAATGCATGAATTAGTTTGATTTACGCAGGACACGTTCTCAAGAAAATATACACTGGTATCGCGCCAGCATTAGAGATCATGTCAGGTCACATTCATGATGACAACTTGGGCAAGCCATGAATGGGTATCCTGAGCGATCTTCCACAGACAATATTGGATTTCATTATTTTTGATAGCTACCATAAATATTACGTGACATAAGATGACCTCGCATTTAATCAGGTAAAACTTTCTAAGATGTGCATATATATTTGCTTGTCTGGCTTGAACGACTGGGAAGGTCAGCGGCAGCCAATCATATCACCACAATACAAATCATATCCAATCGCCATCATGCATGTGACATAGTATGACATTTGATGATGACTTGACACGGTGGTATATCCTCTTTTAGACCGTGTCCTACGTAAATCCAAATAATTCATGCATTATATTCCATAATATTGCAAATGAACGAAGCATGCAAACACCCGAAGAGGCGAAAACATGCATGCATCAGTTTACTAATGACGTCACATCTCCGTGGCCTGACCTAGCATGGAACTAGGCTTGGTGTCAGGATGTATGAAATTGATTGGTTGATAGGTACGAAAAATGAAGTCCGGCTGGCTCCAACGGCTATGCACAAAAACCGAAGTGGGTGTCTTTGTAGCCCCCCCACCCCAGGCGGTCGCAGATTAAAACATGCACCAGGGCCCTAAATAAAACACCGACAGCTCTCAAAAACACACCGGAGGCCATAAAAGCACCCCGGGACCGCAAAGTGCCAAAACGGCCTTCCAAACAGATTCGTGTCAGCAATAAGCGCCATTGATCCAAAAAAGACAAAAAAGATGCGCCGGGCACGAAATAAACACATCCGAGCCTTCGTGAACGCACCTGTCACTCAAAAACACCGTGGATACGCAAAAAGCAGCAAAGCCCTCAAAATCGCCGGGGTCTAAAAAAAGTGACGGGTCCCTAACAAAATGCGCTGAAGGCCTAAAGCACATCAGTAGACAAATAAAAATGCAACGGTTTAAACAAGGATACCAAACCAGCTCCTCAGTTCGGATGCCAATCCGGGAGCATATGCAACCAATGACATGAGGCGCATGAAAGCTCGGCGGGGCATGCGCATTTTCTTACCAAGAATAGTGGGAAGAAGATAAATATTAGTGGCAATAAATTCATCAAATTTTCCCAGTGAACCTCCATACGAAGCATTTCATAACGTCAAATATGGCACAATGCTATCACATGACAGCAATTCGCAAAACCCAGAAGACATAGCAGAAACTACAGGATTGAACTAAGTGCGCGCAGGCTCTGAATGCGCAATGCGAGCGTGCACGGGGATGAAGGCTTGTGTGGTGACGACCTGGCGTTATAAACCGGCATGCGTGAAATAGGATAACTTTACATTTGTGCACGGGTGCAATTTTCGCAGTGTGGCCAGACTTATCCACGGATACGAGAATTCGAAACTTCGCAGAGGGGAGGGGGTTGAGATCCGGTTATATAGAAACTACGGTGGTGGATTTGCCCCAATCCGCGATAAAATTAGATTGGTTAATAATTACTTTAACAAAAAGGTCCCTTGAACAAAATAGCGGTCGAACAGGAACCTTTACAAATGGAGGTAGATGATTCCCTCCAAATTCGTATCCACACCCCGTCCGCCACCTGATGCAAATCCCTGGTACGCAACTGATCGACGGCTAGTTAGGGATACGACTTGTTTGGCTAAATTGGTGGTGAATAATCGCTCCCCAATGATTTTCCGCATTTATGAACTCGATTGTGTCCCTCCCCAACGGTGGCAGATATCAGCACGGTGCCTCAGCTGCTCCTCGCTGACCTCGGCTAATCTTTCTGTCGCACGTCCTCCGCCACTTATCATGGTTCCCAACGGGACGGCCCTCTCATGGAGTTTAGTAGCATCATATTTCATTGTAGCATCACAGACCCATGGAGATTTGGACCTAGGTAAGCGGCACTAGTGTATCCCAAATACCCATTGAAGTAAAGTACGCCTATTATGCTACCTATTGTTCCGTGCATCTCCTTTGTAGCATCACCCCATGCTGTGCACACATGTTGTTCTGTCACCAACTTCTCCTTCCCCAGCCTGCTCACATAGTCCCGCCTGTCGAGCACGACGATTCCAGAACCATTAGCTGCCGGTCGGACGATGACGGAAACGTCCCTGACGAGGCACACCAACGTCTCGGCTCACTCTGCTCTCGCGAAAGGTCATCGGCCCAAGACTTCGCTATTCACACCACCACGCTGCGCGTCACCTCCTCCAAATACATTTCCAGCCAGGAGTTCTCTACCCCCACGTGGTGCCCGGGCTGAAATATTGCACTTCCTGTCAGTGTTTTCAGGTTGGGCGTCATTACCCTGTCCATCGTGGCCGTGCCAAAGCTCCCGCGGACTCATCAATCTCTCCCACTCCCTTAAGTTTCGCAATTACCAAAGTTATTGGCGGTCTACGTGTAGGTACAAAACTAAGTCGCTTGTCTAGGAGTGATAGTTGGGTGCTACACCTAAGGTCCTATCTGACTTACTGATCACTTCCAATTTTTTTTTCTTCTGTCCATACATATTTGTTATGTGTTTGTATTTATGTATATATATACATATATATATATATATATATATATATATATATATATATATATATATATATATATATATATATATATATATATATATATTCGTATATATGTACTTACGTGAGTACGTGTGTTGCTAAGTTATTTATATTTTTATTTCGCGTATCGTATATAATAGGTAATGATATTGGTATGGGGCATCTATACATAAGCACGCCCAAGAAGCCTCATGGGCGAAATATGCAGATTTTGCTGTAATTTATCCTTTGCATGTGTTGCATGCAATAATGTTAAGCACAATGCTTTAGCTGGCATCGTGTGTTCACACAAAGTGCTGCTAGATTTAACACTGCAACCCGCATAAAAAGGTAGCATATCAAGCAAGTCGTTGCCCAGCAAGGCTGGAAACATCGCACCAAGGCAAGGTGGTCTGGATCCGACAATATTTGAGACCGAATATGGAACATGAGAGCTTAAGCTTAAGTTAAAGCTCAAGCTTCAGTTTAAGCTTAAGCTTAAGCCGCTTAAGCATATCACGACACATTCGATACCTTCAGCCATGCAACACAGTGATAACGTCAGACGTAGACGAGCTGATTTTCACTTGCAAAGCATGGCATACACCGCTGCACACAAGACCGTGTACCCTCCCCTGCTGCCCTCCAGATGTCCTTGACGCTTTACTGTCTTGACGTGCGGACACGAAGCGGCGGGACAATTTCCAGAGTGTAAACGTACACTTGCACTGCCCTTTGATTGCGAAGCACACCCGAGTTTACCGGCGGCACGAATGACCTCTGTGTCCCGGCACGCCTCAGCTCAATTTCGCTCACTCACTGCAGTCGGAGAAGCCCGCCGAAGTCACCTCATCCAACGCAGTGGCCCGGGATTCCTCTTCCGTGAAACTAGAGTCCGAGATGACCCAGCTTTTGTCACTTGGATGTTTCTAGAAACTCGTACTTAAACTATCGCTAAAGTAATACGAGACTAACATATTCAGCAGCTAAATCCAGCACGGATGTACGTTTGCACGTTCACTCAATGCTAACTGAACCAATGCAGGGGTAAGACGATTCAGCACACCAGCTCATTACGGATTGAGCAGAAAATTGGGCAACGGGATTTCCTTGAGCTCGAAGCATCATTCAGAAAACATCTAATTCAAATTTGATCACTTTTTTCTTTGTTGTCGGTTGACCTTCGGTTTTCGCTTTCTTTTTCAGATTTATTCTTAAACGAACTGATCCCACTCATTACAAAAGCTTCAGGAACTAATTTATAATTAAGTTTTTGTCTCATGGTCAAAGAAATGATGTGTTTAAATGTGCAACTACACATGTAAATATATGTCAACAGTTGAAATGTTTCAATGAAATTTGTGCAAATTGTGATACCTTAATAGTGACGTGTTTTGTTTTTGTTTGCACGTAAGGAATAGAACATAAATGACAACTTCGAACTTTCCGATTTTTAATTTTCGGGAAGCAAGTGAGAACATCTTTGGTATTTCCATAGCATGCATGAGTAACCATGTTCATTTACTGCAGCCGACATCAGTCGACTGGCGCCCCACCCCCACATGTCAGCCCGCAGAGACTTCGTGGAAGGGAGGGGTAGTCGTTTAAATGGATGCCGAAAGGAACGCCGCATTATGACGCAATCAAGTTTTGAAATGAAACTAGCCGCAGCCAAGGAAGGATGCCTCCGCCCTTCACATTTCCCCTGGCAGTGCCTCTGTCCTTCACAACCTGTACACGAATGCACCTGCTACGCTCGAATAGTTGCTGCCATCTGATTTGTTGTGGCGCGCTTGTCCGCCAGTTCTTTTGCTACGGATGCCGCGGGCGGTCGACACGTGATTGCGTGCCCTCGGTGGTATCGGAACACCAGCACGCACCAGCGATTTGTGGTACCGCCACCATTTGGGGCCGCTGGCATGCCCCGCACGGCCGATTGCCGCACTGCCATCCGCTGAAACATTCAGGCGGATAAATTATCGGGCCACCGGCACGGCATCCAGGCACAGCGGCCGACCGGCGCCCAAGTATGCATACTTTCGCCGTGGCACCTCATTGCCGGTGTCAGCCGGTGGCATATGCCACGTACGCGCGGTCGTCGGGCCCGGCCACGGCTACCGGCGCTGTCGTCGCATTCGGAACGTATCATGTGTGTGTGAGGTTGCATTTGCAACCCCAGCGTTTCGAAATGAAACCTCAGTGTGTTCGTTTGGAACCCCATAAGAAACGAAAATTTATGCGCGTCGGTTTTCAAACGCACTAGGATATCATCATGAGCACTGAACATTAATGATCAAACTTGACAAAATACCTCATATCGAACTATACGCGTACATTCATAGCATGGCATGGCTAACCGTTACAAAGGAACAATTCCTTAGTTAGCTAGTATATGGTATTTCTACGTAACACAAGCTTGAATAATACAATTATGACTTGAAAACGCAGAACAGTACGTCTAGTAATGACATTATATACTCGTTTCGTATAAAACATGTAGGAAAGCAAAACGTGTCTAGATATATATCACTAATTTAGAACAGTGAATATGCCAGTCAACCATTTCTCTGACGACAAAAATACAAATATTATCCCCGTTACCGAAGTGCTGCTATTGCTGATAACTGTTAGACTAATTGTATATGTGTGTTGAAGGCAGCATTATTTAATATCATGCTTCACCGCCTCGCTCCCTGCCCCATCACGTGAACTATATCGTGCCATTAAAGAAATAAATATTTGTTGATGAAGTTGGGAGATGAAGCAGAAAGCTAAATTATTTGTGACGCCTAATGTAAACGTGCATCAGGGTGGTGGGATGGCTTCAGGGTGACCTAGGGTTAGCTCACACCTAGAAATAACTGTATAAATACATTATTTCGAGTGATTTGTTACGAACCAACGACGAAGTGATGAAGGAGCGGTGTTCAATTGCGTCAGTTTGGCCCAGGGGTATCACCAGGTTGTTCAGCCACGAGGTTCATTGGTTGGCCAGGAAGGTGAGAGATACTGTAGGTTAGACTAAGCCGACCTGTAGTGCTGTGTCGTATCCGTGAATATTAAGTAGTACTACGGGTGGCCACAATTTGGGGCTGAGCCCGCCAGAGGGTGCACAGGTCATCAGGGGGGGGAGACGCAGTCAAAAGTGGAGTTCCCTATTTCTTCTGGGGCTTGATCCCCTCTCCTCTACCGCCGAAGTTGCTGAGTTTTGACATCTTCGGGGGTTAACTGGAAATAAAGGCAAAAAAGTCATATTTGAGACTTCCACCCCCAGGCCCCGTCTATTCTCCAATTGCACTCCACACGCTGAGTGAAACCACAACATTACCACAATGTACAGCAGGAAACAATAAATTTTTTTACAACACCCAAGATGGAAACAGTCGTACCAGAATATCTTCTTCAGAGTACACGTCGTCGCCCTATCAGGAGGTTACTCAAAACTACTTTAGAACTCCGAAGATAACCAATGTCCTAAGAATATGACAGGGATGATTCACCTCCCAAGCTATTATTAGAGGCGTAATTCCACCGAGAAAGGGTGATTTACTGCCAGTTTCGGTTATCAACAAGGCGGATCAATAAATAAATCAACAATCAACGAAACATCAATCAATCAACAAGTCAATCAACAAATCAATGCAACTTCTAAAAGGACGCATTATTCGTTTTGACTGATTGACAGCATGCGAAATGAGCCATTTTTGGGTGGAAAACAAGATCCGCGAGAAGGCAGCATGCTTTGAAGAAATGAGGAGTTTCTGAACGTATTTATCCCTTCTATCCTTCCCTCTCTCTCTCCATCTATCTCACCTCTCTCTTCTTTATCTGTCCATCTCCGTCACTTTTTATCTCCGAAAGTCTGCGACCGATGCTCCTGTTCAAATCATTAGTGTTCTGCTTAATAGCTAGTTTGATGTTCATGTCATTCCACTTGATGGAGCCAATGGAGTAGCCTGTAGGTTTAAATTGCTGGATTATGATTGTTTTGAAGTCCATCGTACGTAGTGCAATCAAGTTAATAACTAAGAAGATTGGGGTACAGGCCCACTCTGTTTTTACACCCACATTTGAGGATAGCATACAGGTGGTAAACTGGCGGGTTTGAGACGTGCGGGTATAATAGATAGCTTGGAGAATCCGTACATATGATGAATGGATTAAACAAATACAACGAAATGATCCATGGAATCAAGAAAACGCATACGCTTCCGCACCTGCAATGTGCGCCCATAGCGAACCCCACGTGCAAGAGTAAGCGTTTGACTTTCCTGGGATGGCTGCAGGCGCATCAATAGGGTAAGTGTCTAAATACCACCATGGTATTCACAAATAGCTGCTACACACTACACATGCCATTATATGGCACATCATAATTGTGTACATCAATTTTCCGATTAAAATGTTATAAAATATTTTCGTTACTATTTATTATTGACCAGGCATGGCCTGACATGACCTGATATGGCCAGGACAATATTCCTGCCAGCAATGACACCCATGTCCTCTGGCTGTCATCCGCACCGAACCAGCAGAGACGAGAGTACTCCTAGTCATGTGGCAAGAAAGACAGCACCTGACTGATGAGTTCGCCGGTCACAGTCTCTGCGTCGACCCGACCACATGGTTGGCACATGGCTCGTCGCCGCGCCACATGGCTCATCACCAAGACGCATGCTCGTCAACGCCGTCACATAGTTTGTCACCACCGCGGTACATGGCTCGTCATCGTGCCACATGGGTCACCACGCAACATGGCTAGCCACCGCCGTCACATGGCCCGCCACCGTGCCACTTGGCTCGTCACCCTGCCACATGACCCGTCATCGCGTTACGTTGTTCGTCATCGCGCCACATTCCTCACCACACAACATGGCTCCTCAGCGCCGTCACGCTTGTCACTGTGCCACATGGTTCCTCACCGTGTCACATGGCTCCTCGCCGTGCCACATGGCTCCTCGCCGTGCGACATGGCTCCACATCGTGTCACATGGTTCCTCACCGCCATCACATGGCTCGTCGCCTCGACACAAGACGCATCACCCCGTCACACCTCGTCGTGAGGCGGTGATGCCGCCCGTGTACCGGGTGCTAACGGGGCGCTAACAGCGCGCTGTCACACTTTCTCACAGCATCTCGGCCTGTCGGCCCACCCTCCCTCTCCCCTCCCCACCCGTCCACTAAATTCAGACGGATGCGCACCGCGACGCTGTCACCTGCCGTGGCGCCGGCGACAAAAATACACAATTTGTCATCCCCGTTCACAGCTTGTACCGGAAACTAGGGCGGATGGCAGTCGCCGTCGATCCCGGCCGGGTAACCAACGGCCGGCGAGGCCAGGTCCATCAGGACGGGTGAAACAGGCAGCAGCCAGAAACACAGTCGCCGTCCCTGGTCCCGGCCGGGTAACCAACGGCCGGCGAGGCCAGGTCTATCAGCACGGGTGAAACAGGCAGCAGCCAGAAACACAGTCGCCGTCCCTGGTCCCGGCCGGGCAACCAACGGCCGGCGCGACTAGTCTGTCCCGGGTCCCGGCAAGGTAACCGAGAGGCCACAGGTCGGAGAGCCTGTATGTGTGCAAACACAGGTGGAACAGGCAGGAGTTGGAAGCACAGTTGCCGTTCACGGCCTCAGCAGGGCAACTAACGGTCGGAGGTCTGTAAATACCGGTGGGAGAGAGTCAAGAATCAGAAGTCACAGTCGCAGTGAAGCCAGAGTGTGCTCAGAATCGCCACGTGCAGCGGGACAACCGAGAATGGGTCTGGGATGTAAATGCGAAACAGTGCTCAGTTATTGAGAGTGGTGTGTTCACTGGTCATTGGCCAGCCGAATAGACCGACCATCACATGCGGCCACAAAGACAAAGACAAAGACAAAGACAAAGGTAAAAACAAATACGTATATTTAGGCCATGCACAATAGACTCGTTGCTATTAAAGCCCATTGTAAAGCTTCAAAACAAATGTCATCATTAAATAAGGGCAGGTGACAGGCGCACATGAATACATATACAAATTGTTCGTACCAGCGGCACAAAAAGAGTCAGCAAGTACGATCCGAGCAGTATGTCCAGTCACAAATGCCGGTCACCTGTGACGACTGCTTCCCTCGATCCCGATCCAGTGAATTTAGAGTTTGAGCTTCTGGGGTGCTGATCAATTTTATTCATACCTTGTTTTTTTTTGGGTTGATTTGTTGCACTTAGAGCTGAAGTTTTCCGTCTTCAGTGATTGAGTTGAGAGTTCAAGGTTCCCGGGCTTATCAGTGGAAATTCTCGGCTGAATGTTCCGGTTGATGCATTTAATTTCGAGTTTTGAGTTTTCCGAGCTGATCCATTGAACTTAGTTGATATTGAGTTATCCAGATTGATCCATTTTGTGCTAAGTTTCAGTATTCATGGCTGGCCCATGGAATTTAGAGATTGAGTTTCGGGGATTCACGCACTGAATTTAGAGTTCCATGATTATCATTTTAACGAACTGGCTCTGTCATATTATGCTAAGCCGATATCGACCTGTCTAACATCCATGACTGTTGATGCTCAATCAATCCAGAATTCGAAGGTCATCCAATATGATGCTCACAATCACGTCAACGAATCTTGGTGAGCTTCTGTACATATATAAACTGTAGTGTGGGGCTGTAGGGTAAACACGCCCGAGAAATGCCAGCTGAGCAGAGTCAGCCCAACGGCTCGGCGGACGCACTTGATTCCCGGGTTTGATTTGGAGCCAATTATCCGTTCAGCTTGGCGATAAATTCCACCACAGCTGCGCCGAGAGCAGATAATTTTCTCCAGTCAGTGCTCAAATGTCGCAGGTTCATGACACGTTCCAAGATTAAATTTGAAATCTAGCGGGAAGCAGCTCAAGCCTGATGTTGGTCGGGCATGCTGGGCGCCAATTCATGTCAGCTCATTTGATTCTCATTCTCGATAAGTCAGAGTGCGCTGCGCCAACCTCGCAATATCGTCGCGAATGAACCCAACAAATCGCGCCATCGCTCGTCGTCGTTCCATCTTCGGTTATTACCTGAACATGTTGCCGCAACTTTCGCACGAATTGTTGATTGTAATTGGGGGCGTTGAAAGTACTGAAACCAGGACCGAACAGGCCCGGATTGGGGCCACTGTACTGTGAGCATGAGACCATGACCACAAAACAGCCATCACTGTACCAGAGTCGTGTTAGTGAACTACACTGCTTACCTCACGGCATTATCCTTTACCCCACTGACATATCCTTAGGTACATGATCAAAATTGAGATTTGGTTCATATTTCAGTCATTTTGCGAAACAAGCAAGATGACATAATATATCGAACTCTCTCTTCCTCTCTCTCTTCCCCTCTCTCTCTCTCTCTCTCTCTCTCTCTCTCTCTCTTATATATATATATATACAAGCAGAACGGAAGGGAGTGGAAGGGAAGAAGCCGTCAGGCGCAGATCAAGCAGTCGTCAGGCGCAGATCCAAGGGAAGCACACAGTGCATCAGCCGTCTCCAAATGAGAAGCGTATTCCCTCTTCGTTTTTTTTAGCCAAAGGTCCCCTTCAGACACGAAGTGCACTTTATCAAAATTGTTGGATCTGCCACTGTCATTGTTTCCGCGTCATAGCGATCTACCCTGCGATACTTCTGGGAAAAAGGTAGAGTCAATGACAACGCAAAAACGTTTTCTAACATATCACGCCCACGAATGATCCCTCCCTCTCTCCAATGCCTAGCATTTAACTGACAAATTGATGCATAGGGATGACAGTCGGTCCACGGTGTGCGATGGCAAGAAAAACAGGACTGGTACTGCGGGACCAGGTCCATGGGTCAGGATCACTCTACCGTGACCACCGGACCAGAACCGCTGGATCAAGACTATTAGTATCTGACACGCATCGTTGGACCAGAACCCAGATCAGAACCATCGGATCATGACAGCCAAGCGCAATGTTACGGAAGTAAAAAAGTTGAGCAATTGCGATCTGGCAAAGATAGCTGCACCGGGTTGCGCCCGAGATGTGCACAGCTCGCCTTTAGGAACTGCCAGCCAGTGGGTCGGCCCATCCAAAACAAGCAGCAATGTCTCGACCGCAGCTGAGTCCATTGTGTGAGTCCGCAGGTGAGTTTAAACATGCAACCAAGACAAGGATAGCTGAATGTTGGGACAAACACGAATGGGAAACATATTTGTATAGATACTTTTCATGCAACGCCCCTGGGATTCATGGTTAGTGCTTCTAAAATGGGATATATGACGCCTCCTGTTCACATGAGCATGAGTTAGAGTGTAAATGCACTACAACTACATGCTATGTGCTTTGATATACTTATCTTCGAAGTTGTCAAACACTAAATGCATCTATGATTGCGACTTATGTGGAGTATTTGTTCACGAAGTGAGCAAGAGTGGAATATAAATATTCACCTGCGAGATTTAGGAATTCAACCAAAGCAACATACAGGTAAAAAGTTATCTCCTGTTAAGTACTAGTCCAGTCCAAGATACCGCACAAAGAGCACCAAACCATTTCAAACCTCTTCAAACCTCAGATCCTATAAGTAAGCAGGTGTCCAGCGCAGCATAATTAACGTGTTACCTAACTCGCTTACATAATTTTCACAAAAACGTGTTCAGAAAATTCCAGCTTAAGGCACTCAAACATCAAATCAATATTGGGCAAGTAGCAGGCGAGGCTACTTGAGAATACTGCAATAGTTATATTTGTTTGCTTCCGTATAACACAGGACCAAGCACACCGTACTGTTCTGTTAAACACGGTACATGCTGCAGAACAATGTTGATTTAGCTTCTTGTTTGTTCGTTCGATGTTCCTTGGTGTCTTGGTAGCACCAATCGAAGATGCATGGACAAATTGTCACCTTGTGCGTCGTTATGTCTCGTACCATGTAATGACCAGTTGAGAAAGCACGACGGCTTGCAGCTATCGCGGCGTCGTTTCGGGAGCTCAGCAGAGACTGCCATGTGGAAACTAGGGCCTAAAGATTTTCCTTATGGTGGAGAATGCAATTTGATTGAACGATGAAAGTTCATAATAGAGCCAAGGAAGTGACAAACAAGGTTCAGTTCTGGGAAAAAATGAACAATGTCTTGAAAACAACCATTTCAATAAATCTTGGAAAACAACTTCAAAAACAAAACAATGGCTTCGCATCGAATATCTTCCTACTAGATAAACTTCGTCATAGTTCTTCCCATTCGAATCTACTTATATTTTATCCGCCTTAAGAATTCGCATCCCGCACAGAATAAATATTATATGAAAACCCATATGCGGAAACGCTTTTCCATGCTCAAAATGGTAGTCATGTAGAAGCTATGTAGAGTCTATTCAGTAATGAAGTAATTACATGCACGACTTTGCAATGTGAATCACTGTTTCAAGCGTGAGATTGCCCTAAATGTCAGCCATTAGTACTGAATGCATACATAGCTGTCCTCACCAGCCACATGGCTGAGTTAATAGGGCAGATAAGGCGATTGCTGTCGCTTGTGTGCCAATTACTCAGAAAATTGCAACGCAATCATATTGAAATTCCGGTAAACTATAGCGTGATATCGTTTGTGCCTTCCATCGTCTCAGCGAAGCGAACTGGGTAGCTGACGCTATTGCTTCTTGAAATATTTATGTGAGATCATGGCAGAGTAGCTATAATTTCCAGCTCTAAGTTTCTAAATGAGGTCGTATTTTAAGGCCGTCAAGTCAACTGCACTTGTGACCCGGTCCTGAATAACTTTATTATATCCCTGCGTTTCGGAGCCGTCTATTTAGTCATCTATTTAAATTTAACTGTTCGTGGAAACGACGTCGAACCACTTAATTGCTCACCCTGAGGTGTTCTTCGCTCACTCTATGCTTCACCTGACGGGAAGCGCATAATTTTATCGTTTGCAACCAACTTCTGAGTCTGGTGTAACTGTGAAGCAACGCAACTTGTCGGGATTCTGGGCTGATGGGTGCTGGTGATGGTTGCAGTATACTTGCTACTCTTATGGCGGGCATGTACTCGTCTCGGCACCAGCTGGAGCCATTGTTGGCAGGGAAGTAGTCAGTATGTCCATGCGATCGATTTGAATGAATGATGAAATACATCGCATAATTGCCTACGGATGCTCGAAGAGCATCAATAGTCATGGAAAGGTCACGAAACCTGTCCAAACAAAGCATGGAAGCGATTTTTTGCTATTTCTTTACTCACATGCCTAGTCTACATGACAAAGCCCCATAGTACCTCTCATCTAATTTCGGTGATGTCTGCCCTAGTAAACCATGCTCCAAGTACAACTTGGCATCAGCACCTTTTCTTCAGATATCAGCTCATAGATGATATGATACTCGCGTCCGATGCATCAGATACTCGTCTATGTGATGGATGGCGCAGCTGTGGAGGGCAGGCGGCAGTCACTCCATGTCCGGCACACATTCCTCTCGACACGTTTTGGGCAGGCCGGCTCCGGCGATCGATCGGCCGTCCGGCCAGCCGCCGCCGCACTTTGGCCGGCCGTCAAGGCCAGAGGCGCTGCACGATTCTGGACGCTCGGCCCGCAAAGATAAACAAAGTAGCCGATTGCGACAAAATACAGTGCTGTAACAATATTATGGATGTGTTAGAAGAGTCAACGGCGCGGGAGAAGGTCATTCTCTTCTGGCGCTGGTAGTACATAAAATAAACATTTTGTGTTTTCTCAAGAAGTGTGCTTCATGAACATGAGGTCTTCTCCAGATACGGCGAAATTGCACGGCGAAAATATTTCCGTTGACAGTAGTATAGTAGCTAGATTTGGGACTCGAAGTCACCGAAAATCCAGGTCTAATCTAGTGTAACATAACGTAGTTTTGGTGAAGGAAATACATGAGCATTAATCACTATTTTGTGACAATAAAAAGAAATTCGCTTCATGGGTAGCAATACGTTTGCTTTACTCTGCATAACTTTCGAATTCCATCATCTGAAAGCAAATCAAGTCCGCCAAAAATATTACACATTATAACTATGTTGACTTATTTTATGACTTAATGTCGTTGCATACGATGGCTTCGTTCAGCTCATTTATCAAATGACTACTCGCTGCGTTGCAGCTACATCTGCAACATCCAGGTATATCACGAAAGTGTCCGTCATGAGGCATCATCTCGTTACACGGGATTTTCACTTTGCGTTAGACGTCATGCAACAATTTCGTAGTAATCGTCTAAATTAGGATGCTAATGATGCATAAATGTAAACCCTGCTCAAACCCAAGCGCTTCAAATTACACGGAAGTATTTTTCACATCATACCTGAACACCGTTCACATTTTCAACTGTATGGAATAGCTCGGTGAATTCGAGGGAACCTCTGTTTTCTCAGCTAGCCAGCCAACAAAAAGGCGTACATTTCCATGTGAAACCATTTCAATTGGAAGGGAAGTTTGTTCATACAGCAAAAATAGGTTGGATGGTTGTTGGGGTTTATGGACCATAGACTGCATCGGTCATGCATCATCCAGGAAGAATAATATCAGCCTGATGGATACGGGATCAATGATGTAAATGGTGTCGTGGATACTTTTCAGTGGGTCATTGCCACTCAATGGTTGATGTATCCTCCTCTATTGCTGTGGCATGACATGAGACATACATATATTTCATCAACACATGTTATGAAGCGTCACTCGTGAATTATGAGTTCATTTTATCATGAATGTTTACACTCGGATCTGAGCGGCATACTTCTCATCCTGGGTAGTTTTTGTCCACAATCCATGAAAAAGATCCATGCAGTCCTTTACCGTGGTGGCGAAGGTACTCGGGTAGCTGCTGATGTTTTGGGCTGTGTAAAAACCATTTGGTATGCTGATGTGTTCCGAATTCGGTAACCCTGCATTGAAGCTCATCTGAGAAGTGTCTCTGCTAAGTAAAGCAAAATGGTGTGAAGCTTACAGTATCCGGGTCCTGCATGTATATATATATAATAGCATGCATGCTTCTGTTTCGTATCCATGTTCTGTTCGGAAAAGATGTTTTAAAAACTTATCAAACTCTCGCTGACGGTATTGTGATGTTTTAATGTATTGCGACTATTCCTTAACCCGACAATAGAAATAATTACCTACATGCGTCGGTCGCAACAATCTGGTAAAGGCTGCGATTCATGCTTGACCGACTCCGCGTACACACTTCAACCCTCCCAGGGATACTCCTTCACTGTAAACGAACAAACAAGCACACGACACAATATGAAAGAGCATGTTTATCCTGTGGCAAGCCGTCAAAAACAACTGAGGACGATCGATAAGAAGAAAGAACCAAAACAGTCGACTCGCATCGGAGATGACCCGCTGATGGTATATATATACATAGGCAAACTTTGATCACGAACTGCGATGCAGTATTGAATTAGAGGTGAAAAAGTTTACTTCTTTGTGACACAGGTGAGTGCTGCGCGCGCTGTTCGTGCCAAAGATCGGGGCCGCATGTTTGGCACACAGGAAAGGCACCCACTTTCGGTTGTGGGAAAGTTAGGTTGGACTGTTTTGGTTCTTTCTTCTTATCGAGCGTCCTCACCCTATGTAACGTTTATGATCTGGTCAAGCGGTTGGGTGACACTCGACTGGCTTCGACCTAGCTGCCACCATATGGGTGAAGAGCATGGCCATTTAGTTTAGGTCTGAATTGAATGTTAATTACTTGCTCACATGCGGGTGTCTCGTGGTCACAATTTACAAAATTAGATTGATTTTGCAGTGGGTCATTGCGAAGTAATAAATCAATTTCTAGACAGCAACAACCTGTTCCCTAATAGCACAGATGGCTTCAATTTGGCCTAGTCTTTTTTTTTCTTTCCGCGCAACTCTTTTATGATGGGGCTGTTTGGGTTGCGTGACCTCCGTGATGCAGGCAGGCCACGGCCTCGACATGATATTTGGCGCAATCATTTTGGCGTCGGCACGACATCCGATGCAACATTGTGCCATCATCCGTGACACCCGGCGTAATATCGTGGCGCCATGAGCGACATCTGACGTAGCATTGCGACATTCGAAGCAGCTTCGTGACATCCACAATGACATCTGGCGCAACATGTGGCATCGTCTGTGACATCTGGCGCAACGCTACGGCGGCGTACGTGACATCTGCTGCAATGTTGTGACAGAGTCCGTTACATCTGACGCCACATCTTGTAGTGGCTTCCGCGACATCCGATGCAACACTGTGGCATCACTCGTGGCATTCGGCCCTAATTCCGTTCCGCTAAGTTCATAACCGCATGCCTGCTTACCCCAGTCAGCACAGACCTAATGGTCCCACAGTGGAGATATATCTGTACTTACTCACAAGAAGTCCATTCAGGATGACATTTACGTGCACTGTTGGTGGCTCAGCGCCTTGGTTTGACGCGTTCGCTGTAGTCTCCCGGCTGTTATATTACTGCCCTACTCTGCCAACTAACATATTGCCGCCCTGCCCCGTATAATAAGTCACCATGGTCCAGTTGCTATCACAGCATCAGCATGGCCCTTGCGGCGCCACGTAGTAGACGTTCACCTTACCACATCTATCTGTCTCCGACACTATTCACCAGGACAACGGGAGGCGCCTCTTCGCTTCTGAGTCGGGAAGGCGCACTGTTCGTGGACGGCGTTGTCGGATTACGCGCCATGATGCATGTGGAGTCACTGCAGATGATCAGATGATCGCCTGCAGATGATCAGACGTCGACATCTCGCGGCCATCTCCGAGGACGGGTGACGCTGTGCCCGATGGCCTCAAGTTGTGAACATTGGAGCTCATGTCATTCCACCGCAACCACGCCCGAACCCTATGCGGATGGGTGGAAAACAGACACCGGTGGCGGATGTCCATCTGCGATTGGTACTGTCGCTGGCACATTTTCCCTCCCTCTGTGTATACGTCGGAGCTTGTAGCCATAGCAAAGCACTGAATCGTATTGAGACTGTTGGTGATTCGTTGCACATCATGCGGACCTACTCGGTCAGTAGCCTATTGGCTCTTGGAGGGCTACGCCGACCGAACCGAGCTGCACAGAATGCTCATCTAGACTCATGTTCCTGGCCCTTGCAGGTGGAATGATTGTCCTCTGTTGAGTCCCGAACCATGTGGAAGTAGTGGAAACGAGGCTGCCAATGCAGCAGGTAAGCATGCTCCACAGATTTCCTACACGCGAACTCTCGCTCTCCCTCTATTCCTTCCGGTATTTCTTGCTCTCCCTCTCCCCATGCTCTCGCCGGGAACGTTTATCCACGGAAAATGAGTTTCAATTTTAGGAAGTGGCAGGCCAGCTGGGAATCGTTAGCAGACAAACTGAGAGCAATGGAGCCGTAACTTGGTGAGTGAACCTCGTCTTCACGTAGCGTAACAAGTGACGACTTGACCTTACGTATCCTGTGCATAGGCCACACACACGCTGGGCACACCACTACGTTCCATTTGGTAATGGGGGATCGCTGTGCCCAACGTGTTAGGCACCAAGGCCACTGCGGCACGCTTCATTTCATGTCCCCGACCTGCCTGTGCGCTAAAACGTCACCCTGTGCGTGCATCGCTTTTACTTTGGAAAGCGCTATGGACTGAGTCAAGCATTATTCAATCAGGGAAACTCAGGGCAACTCTCGTTTTCGTTTTGGAGGTAACCTTTGCTTATTTTGTATGCTGATTTATGGCGAAATCAGGATGTTCTTGCTCACATGTCCTTTCTCACGCACGACGGCTTCATGAGAATGCAAACAAACGTCACTGAAAAGGATAAGATGCATTCGCTTCAATGTACTCATATATCGAGCGTAGTTCACAAGTCCTGTGATAAGTATTTCAAATGGTACATCTTACACTTCGATGCCAAACGAATATTCGAATGAATAATTACTCCCATCTCATGCATCTGGACTGGACTGGAGGAAACACCAGTCTAGGGTCAGGCTCGAACTAAATATCGTTCAACCCGAAACATACGTATTTGCCGACGGTTCATCAGGGGTGGTAGCTAAGGACCATGTTTCAGTCATTTTGTAAAGCAATCGATCATCGGGATACGTCAAGCACTTCCCGTAGCGCATTCCGTGCTCCCCTCTAGTTTTTCTAACCCACAGAACAAAGTCTGTTGTACACAAACATGAAGTTTGTTGCGCACAAACACGAAGTTTGTTGCACACAGACACAAAGATCCATCCATATGGAAACATCATCAACATGGGTGGGCTCCGTTCAGACATATAATGGTGGTTCACCAGAGGTTTTCCCCACGGCAGTGCACTGGTGTCGGCACCAGTGCATTAGTGCCGACCAGACACAGATTGGTAGTTCACCAGAAATCCTCCCCCACATTGGTGCCGACCAGACACAGACTGGTGATTAACCAGAGGTTCTTATTGGTGCCGATCGGACACAGATTGGCTGGTGGTTCACCAGAGGTTTTGCCAACTGGTGCCTGTAATATGCGTGTGAAACCAACATCGCCCACAATCAGTTACTCTTCAATAAACTCCAACAAATTGAAGCCCACTTGTAGAACGGAGCTTCACGCTATTCGTACTTTCCTCCTCCATAAAATAGGTTCCAAACGTGCGTGATACAGACCTGCTGTGAACACGTAAGTGGTATTTTGTCCGTGTTTTAAGACCAAGTCTGTATTTTCGAGTTGGTGGCGTCTGAATTTCAATTCGAGTCAAGCTAGCAGCATATTGTACACCATAGGGCTATTTTGATCTATAATTATAATGCTGTTTCTGCTGGCAGAATATATAATCACGGTGTTGCATTAGGACCTTGCGCAAACATTGCATCCATGCTAGAAATATGAGTCCGAATAATCATTATTTCAAATTAATAGTACCCATATACTCGTATCGTTATAATGCAAGTGAGTAATGCCATGCTTTGAGCACAATGCCACTTGTTCTCTAGCATGAGTGGCTTGGTAATCACCGCCGGGGTGGCCATTCACCATTGAACCTATCAGTACGAGCATAGGCGCAGTCGGTCCGGGGGACACGAGACTAACCTTCGCCATCGCCATTGTACGTCGCGAACTGCTACATCTCGGCCCACTGTCGTAAGTCAGAGGAGGCCAGTTCCACCGACGTCTCTATAGGTCAAATGTCACAATTCTTGTCAACCAAGTGGCGCATGAGGTCAATGCCGGTCACGGCCTGCATTTCAGAGTGGGCTGGATTGCCGCCCCTGCAGAGAACCCTGCCGCACTCTCGAGAGGACCTGGCGCTCTGCAACTCGGCCCCACCTGACGTGAGCTGAATATACTGAACAGCCTGAATCGGGACCCGCATTGATAGGAACACTTTATGGAACACCGGCAATTGCGTGTAATTAATCAGTATCAGTAATTGCGTTCAGTTAATCAGTATCGGTGATTGCGTGTAGTTACGCAGCAACCATTGATTAAATTTTATGGATTTAGGACGGCGGTGATTGGGGCTGCTTTAGCATAGCATGTAACAACTATGGCGGCCACTACAACACATTCTATCAGTTTTTTTCCAGGAGTCGGGGAAGTTAAGTACGCAGCGATTGACTGGGTATGTGCGGATGTAAACGATCGCGCATCAGACAATATTGTTTTTACGGCCAGCCTGACGGAGTATATGGCCTGCCGGGCCAGAGACAGGAAGGCTCACGTCGAGCTGGACGCCTATTCCCAGGAAATACGATGACGAGCCAACGTGATCGCCTCTGGACTGGAGTTTTGCCGATGATGCCGTCACAGTCGCAGAGTTTATGCCACGATTTTCCAGTCATGTGCAGCCTGGTTTGGTGTCGCTAGGTTCCATTTATCGATATTTGTGACAAAACGTGTTCTCGTATCACAGTCAGTACATGCCGGCGCAGTGACTTCGAATGCATTCTAGCTTCATTCTGTCGAATATGACGAGCGCATGTCCGAAATATGAATGCACTATGACGAATTGTTGAAGTAGATTTGGTTTACCTGTTTTCAAATGTATACACTTCGATACAGATTTAACGTAATCAGGTGGATGCTTTCAGTAACTGCCAAGGGAGCAAGAGCCATAGCCTTCCCGAGATCCAAGGTTGCTGCTTGTTCACAGGTTTGCTGTGCGGTGTTGTATACGATATTGGGCAAGAAGTATGGGAACGTTGTACCTCGCCTCTTGCTCTTGCTCATGCAGCCCCCTGATGCGCCTTACACTGTGATATATTGAATGATGCACTTAATTCCCCTACGTCAGCGCACCCGAAGCCCAATTTGCTCAATTAATTAATTACGTAATACACTGCACATGCACTACTAGACCGACAATACTTAAGATGCATGAATTGAATGCTGCTTCCTCTAAGCATCATTATTTGTTTTTCTTCTTCTTCTGAAGAATACATCTATGCGAAAAAGGAAATCATTGATTGGTAATATTATCACTCATCATACCATGTTTAATAAAAGTGTGCACTTCTAGTTCAGAGCTTTATGCAAACGTTCATGTACCACACCAAGCTGGGGAAGTCCACATCTCGATCTTTGCCCATCACCCTGCACATTAGGATATGGACCGAGTTTTGCCTATATAGTAGTCCTGAGCTCAGCTCACTTTTGTGCAAGCGTCACCTCAATCATTACCTCATTCTACATTTGAGTTACAGCTTCGAGCAGTATTTTGAGTTCAAATCGCATGAATAATTTTGGCACATACATGGACGTTAAGAAACAAGAGGTGTGATATTGTCGGATGGGAAAGAGCTAAGGAAGATATTTACGAAATACTGCTTCAGTATTGCCTATCGATTTGGCCTTGCCACCTCCGGTGACCCCAACAGTGGTCACGTATAAATTGAACGGAAGACAAATACTGAATAATAACTGAACAAAACCGAAATCGGCTTTCCTTATGTGTGTCCCATATGGCTGTCGGTTGAACATTCGTTCATGCAACTGTGCACCTGCCGGGACGAACAAAGTTTGCGTGTGTTTTCAACCATTTGGAAAACAGGACAGAACGATGAAATGAAGGCTAGGTAATGATATTTTTGGTGAACGAGGGCAGACAGACAGACAGATGACTTTTCGTTGTAGCTACTATGAGCATCCTTGAAAACCTGCGTATTTTTAGGAAGACACCTCATTTTAGGATATCTTGCCGAGACGAACAGTCTACAAAGAGGACTCAAGTAACCGTTGTGTGTACCGTGTACCGTGCTTCGCTACCTTGCGGCACAAACACTGCTTGCCCGCTGGGGGTAGTAGTACACCAATGTGTGTGCATCCAGGCTTCAGCTACCATGAATCGCTACGCAGAGCGGTGTGTGGCTCGAGAACCGTGACTGTGTGATGCATGTCTGTGAGCATTGCCTGAGCGAATTGGCAATTCGGTCTTTCCCCGGAGAACTGAACAGACGTGGTGCAGCTAGCAAGCTCGAAGGCGACATGCAATGCAAACAGTGAGCAACAACACATCGTTGCACTTCAGCAGGCCCTGTCGAGAGCAGTTCTTGAAAGTGCTCAGTCAAGCATTGTAGAGTTGACAAGGCATCATTACGTGGCACAAGCGCAGGGCGAGTACTTTGCCCACATGGAGGAAAACTTTAAGGAAAGCGTGGTAGTCATTCAGGGCGATTGCATTGAAAACTACTCTTTCGTGGTACAAGATGGTGCCCGAAGGTTCCACTGGGGCACACTACAATGTTCACCCATTCGTCACTTATTGGCAAGATGGCGGAACGCCGCACCACCAGACATTCAATATTCGTCATATTAGATAGCGCGAAGGAATACAGCAATTGTGCGCACATTTGTTCCAAGTTAGTTCGTGTGGTTCAAGGCTGTGACGCAATCTTCCGAAAGTAAATTACATCAGAGACGGTTGCATGGCTTAATATATAGATAAACATAATTTCGTAAATATTTGTAATCGCGATTCGCGAGCTGGACATCCATGAGTTCTATATATCAGCAAAATATTAACCACTTTACACAACAAATGGCGTGCAACGGTATGGATGGTACCTATACCCCTTCACTTGGACAATATTCAAGACCCTTGACGATCTGAACCACACCTTGTATGTGTTCGACACACGTGTATGGTAACACTTCACCGATCATCCTTACTTTCAGTATTATAGCTGAGGAAAAGTCCCAACTGATGTCTGGATAGACCTAGAGGAATGATTTTGTAAAGGAACGCGCCGGTGCTTGCATGCTCCGCTGTTGAACTGTTGCGCAAGTTGTCGCTGCACTGCTATTAGCTAGCCCGGTCCACAAAAGGGCATACAACGGCTTATGGACTTTCAACAAGTCATCGTACGAAGGAGGCGAACCCTAGACTATCACTCCCAGGCGAAACGAACTTGCCTACTCAAGCCTAAAAGCACAAAACGCACCCCGTGGCTGCAATACGCAGACGCCGTCAAGCTGCACTCGGTGCCCGGCGCACGACAATGAGCCGAATCTCGCGGCTGACAGATGACAGCTGTGGCGGGCGGCAAGGCAGCGGCGATAACTGCGCGGCGCTGGCACTTGACATTTCGCGTAACGATCGCGGCCATTGCTTGGCTCCCGTGCGAGGTGACGGATTGTGTTCGAACACGGCCGCTAATAGCGCTGACTTCCAGCGGCTGCTGGCCAGCGCACAGGGCGGGGAGGCGCGGGCCAGTGCTGCAGGCAGTTATATAACTAATGGCAGAGGCAAGTAGGCAAACATGCGCGCGCTATTGTACGTATGAGTAAATGTTCGCATGACAATATACGTCGGCGCGAAGATTCGTCAGGAAAAGGACGCAAGCGCAGATGCACAGAAGCGCAAATAAATGTATGCTAGTGCAAATGTACTTAGGGGCTAGTATACGTAGACACAATTGTACGCACACCTCAATCCACACAACCTCGAATTGTGTAAGTATAACGCAAGGCGTGTCGCCGTGGGCTATAAGTGGGGTAGCTCGAAATCAGAACAAATATTCAATCAGAAGCATGAACAATATGTAAAACTGCTACATGGATCATACATGCATGCCCACGTACTCTCAGTAGCCATATTTCAAAACCGGCGATAAGTAACATCACTAAAATTCGCAAATAAAATTTCGGTTGCCATCGTCTTTTTAAATCGACGAGGTGCTAAAATTCGGAAAGCTGGTTCGCTTACGATTTCAGCAGGAAAAGCACACACAAACATGCAGCTTCGATTTCCCCGAAACGGTGAGTAATTGCAATGGCCGACCATTCTTAGTCACGCCAGTGAAACGTAAGTACCGAGAGTCTACGAACACCTATTCATTCAGCAGAAGGCCCATTTGCTTGACAGGATGACTACAGCTCACGAAAACATCACAACACTCGGCAGGAGGCCTCAATCGGAAGCTTTCCAGAGGCACCAGACCCGGAGATCCATACTTTGCCAGGAGGGTTAACGGCTCATGTCCTACTCTGGCTATCGGAAGGTGGTGCCCTCTGAATGACAGGTGCGTTAACATTTGGTAGGAGCAGATAGGTGAAAATATAGGCAACCTCAAATGAACGCAAGCAGATGTACGTGTGCACACATAGCACACGTTACGGGCCCCTGCAGATGCTATATGCATATAGCAAATGTAAGTTGGAGTATATTTATGCAGGACAGGGATGTAGCGAAGATGGCAGCGCGGCGGTCCCCTCGGGCTCCCTTAAGTCCGAGGTGTGGCCCAATGGGTCGCGACAAGGACCAGCTGCGTAATCGCCTTTGAGGTCGTCAAGCTTGGAGAGGCTACGAGCACTTCATGGTCACCAGGGCTATTGTCGAACAAGTCTACGAGACCACACGTGATCATCTACGGGGCCACCATGGGTGAGATAGAAAGGCAAACAATAATTTTATGGCCACCGAGGCCGTTCTCGGGCCTTTAACCCATCACGTCTCTGGGGTGCCTTCAACCGCCCCCCCCTCAGGGTTTTCGCAGATAGTGAACGAACGACGCATGGCAGCGCCCCAAAATTTAGCATACCTTTTCCCACATCAATTTGGCATGCTATGTCAAAATGTTGAATTCAGGTCATCTAGGGTCAACGAGCTAGTCAAGGTCAAGTGAGGTCACCACCAAAAAAGTTCAACCAGTCGTCACGCTTTAACGGATGCAAACATTTTATTGAAACTTTCTGCGTTTCCTTATCTTTAGGGGTGCAACAAAACGTACCATTTTTTTTTTCGTATTTGACTACATACATTTTTGCATATTTGCCTATTGTAGTTGAAATCGATGATTCTGGCTAAAGCAAACATTTTTTGTTAGGGCAAGTTGACTTCCAACAACGTTTCTCGGTCTGCGTTACCTATTAGAAAAGGACAATTAAAGAAAACTTCAAATCTCAAAGTTTTTAAGTTTCAAAAAATAAAATTTATATTTTTGATGGACCAAATTTTTGTATGGCACTGGTCGATTTCGCTGTTCTTTTCTGATTCCAACTAATTTTTTTCAGATATCCCCCAAAATGAACTCCCCAGAGCCAAAAACATAATGTAAGTCGTGAAAAGTCGTGAAAATATAGCCCCCCAGTGACGTCACTTTCGTGTGAAATTGTTTGGGGGTGGATCCGGACCCTACTCGACGAGCGCTTTCCGGTGACACCTCTTTCTTTTTCGTGCGATGCCTAGCTTGGATTTTAAAGTGGGTTACTATCCGCTCCCCCCCGAGACGGGGTGTAAGGATCTGACCGGAAAGACGGCGCGGGTTAAAAACGTCCACGGGCCCCTACAAAGGCTTATGAGCCATAATGCACGTCTGCAGGCCCTTGTAAACATCCACGAAAACACACGAAGTTAGTTGGCAGTTCGTTGGTCCAAGTTGGTACCAAATGAACTGTACAAAATCCAATGAAACATATGTATATTAGCACAATGTAAGTGAACAAATCGGCGAAGCCAGCTACCGCACGGGAAGGATTTGCGTGAGCAAATGTACATGTGCCCAATATATGAATGCCAAATGTGCACGAGCGCAAAAGTGAGCAAGTAAATGTTACGGAATATATTTATATTACTTGCTAATATCCGTGTACGCAAGTGAATGCGTGTCCACTGTTCGTAAGTGCACAGGTGTGCAGACAAGCATCACTGCACGAGTGTACATACGCACAAGGCGCTGATCGAAGACGGACGCACACACGCTCAAATGTACGAGTAGTATAGTTGCTTTGTAAGCAGGCCTATGCAGATAAACGCAGGCTATGTGCGATAAGTGTGCGCAGTGGCGTGGCCAGGATTTTTATAATGGGGTCCAGATCCACCAATAATGTAATGAAACAGAGGAAGTCTTGGTCACACTTCGCCCCCCCCCCCGAAAATAGAGGTTTTTGCGTGATTAAATTTTTAAGATGTCTCGTTTGGTCCAGTGTAATTTCGGTTGTTGAGGAAGACGGCCTTGGCTGCACCTCAGAGTGCGAGTGCACTGCAGTAAATGCAGATACACGAAAATGAACATCAGCAAGATTACACATAGCAAGATTACACATAGAACATACGGCATGAGTGTGAATAGTGGATGTACGTATCCGAATGGCAATGCGCATTTGGCAGATAACGTACGGAACTGTTCGTTATAAAATGTATAGTTGCAGCACAAATGTATGCCACATAAAATGTATGAATGGCGGATAGCTTGAAGTTAGATCTGCAGAACCGGGTACAGATAGGTGGATCGGGGGGCGGAAAAAAGAAAATATTTGTGATCAGAATTGAGATAAAGGCAATGGCTAATGTCAGGATGCTATTCCTAAAGCTAAGTAAAGTCTTATTGCTTCACTGCCTTCCTAAGTCAGTAAAGCAAGTAGAGAACCCAGAAGACAAGTCTGGTGTTAAATGAAAGGCATTTAAGCAGCAATGATTATGGCTATGGTCCGAGCCATGATTCCAGGACTCCAAGGAATCATCAAAATATTTACCACAGCCCTGATTCCAATCCTGTTTGAGGTCTAGACTAACAGGCGATCACTGGCCGGATCCTATTTTTCCCAGGTGGCCCAGCCCATCTGTCCAACACTGATCCTGGGCTCCCCGGTCAAGAGGGCCAGTGCTTGTATCAGAGAAGCGAGGTCCGAACTAGGGCCGGGTCAGCGCCAGGATGTGGCAGTGACAAGATGTGGCTGTGGCAGGATGTGGCTGTGGCAGGATGAGGCTGTGGCAGGATGTGGATGCGACAGGATGTTGCTGTGGCAGGATGCGCCCGTGGCAGGATGTGGCCGTGGCAGGATGCGACTGTGGCAGGATGTGCCTGTGGCAGGATGTGGCTGTGGCAGGATGTGGTTATGGCAGGCTGTGGCTGTGGCAGGATGTGGCCGTGACAGGATGCGACTGTGGCAGGATGTGGATGCGACAGGATGTGGCTGTGGCAGGATGTGGTTGTGGCAGGATGTGGTTGTGGCAGGATGTGGCTGTGGCAGGATGTGGCTGTCGAAGGATGTGGCCATGGCAGGATGTGGCTGTGGCAGGATGTGGCTGTGGCAGGATGTGGATGTGGGTGACAAACCCGTACATGCACATTTTCGTGCATTTGTTGGTGTACATCTGTCATATGTATGTGTGGGATACGTACACATGTCCGGTTACTAATGCACGCGTCCAGGGGCTGCGGGATGCGGGGGAGGGGGGTGAAGACAGGACAATCTTCCGCCGCTATCAGGGAGTGCGTGGGCTCGGGGGTGCGGAGGTGCAGCAAGGTCAAGCTCGTGTGTGCGAGCGCAGACCTGGCCCGACGCCAGCTCGCAACTCGCAGATGCTCAATGTTGCATGCCGCACGGGCCGCTTGATTGCACTCCCGATGAATGTGGAACTGTTCGATGGATAATCAATGAGCCGACTGCAGACAATTTCACCGTCCGATGCGATGGCACTGCGTGTCTGCAGTTGGGCGCTCGCCCTGAGGCCGGCCACGCCACCGGAACCGGCGGCCGTTCGGCGACTGATGGGAACGGCACGCGCCCGCGGCGCCGACAGCATTACAATCGCCATGCTTAGAATGACTTTTGCTGTTATTGATCCGACACTTACTGCATGTCATTAATAGTAGCGTTGTGTGCTCCTTCCGTCGTCGTGGAAAATCGCTACTGTAGTGCAGTGTCGATACGTAATGGTAGTGGCGATACCGAACCATGTAATTATCGGCCAAGAACGATATTCCCAGTCGGAGCTGAGCTTCGTGATTATATAGGGTGGACATAGCTGAGGCGATATTTATCTAGTCCGCACATTTTGTGTCCGCAACAATACGGCTCCCACCGTGACGTATCTATGGCGGCAGCCATGCCTGATGCCGTAATATATGCGACCAAACATTGACACCGGCGTGATAAAGCGATTAGCTAACGCAGACACACCATAAGCACATCACAGCGTAATACAGTTGCAAAATCATAAAGTCTTAAATTGTTCAGACTTAATAAGAACCACGGGAGCCCATCTGGGTTAAGCCTTACAATGCAAGATACCTTATAAGCCTGCAAATAAGATACTCAACGTTTTAACCAATATTACAACATCAAGGGCAAAGAAACACATACCAACATCCACCCACCCACCCACCTGCATCACATTAGCGTCACACTATCCACCTTCAATTATAAATAAAAACCAGAGTTTCCAAATTCAAAAACTTGCCCTCCATATTGTTGAATGCGTTCAATGAGCGAAACCTCACAACATCAGCAAGCAGCCTATCTCACTGATCAACCTCCCTTTGACAGAAAAACTGTTGTTGCATAGCTGTCCTACGCATTGACTTGTCTAAGCTGAATTGATGACCTCTTTATTATACCCTAAATTGAAAAGCATTATTCAGATTTGCTTTGTGAAGCATTATTAACCCGCACGGTCACGGGGGAGGGTTTTTGAATGGCCCCCTCAGTTTTTGTTCGCGGTTAGTGAACGAGCAGCGCACGGAAGCGCGTCAATACTTGGCATACCTTTTTACACATCAATTTAGCATGCTGTGTCAAAATTTTGAAGTCAGGTCATCTTGGTTCCACGAGTTAATCAAGGTCAAGTGAGGTCACATCCGAAAAGTTCAACCAGTCGTCGCACTTTAACGGATACAGATATTTTAATGAAGCGTGCAGCGTTTGCTTACCTTTTGGGTTGCAACAAAACGTATGAGAGGAATTTTCATTTTTTCCGTTTTTGACTTCATATAAATTTTGCATATTTGCATATTATACTTAAAATCGAAAATTCTGGCTGAAGTAAGCATTTTTATTGGTGCAAGTTAACTTACAACAACGTTTCCGCTCTAACTATTAGAAAGGGAAAATTAGACAAAAGTTGAAAACTGAAAATTTTGAAATTTCAACGATTTTTTATTAGGGGCTGGGGCAAAACATTTTATGGCCATGGTCGATTTCGCTGTCCTTTTCTGATGCCAAATAATATTTATTTTATTTTTAAATATGCCCCAAAATATATTCCCCAAAGCCAAAAACATAATATAAGTCGTGAAATGTGGAAATCTAGCACCCCTAGTAACGTATATTTCATGATTTTTTTTGTAGTCGGGGGGGAAGGGGTTGGCTCACATGGAAACAGGCGTCGTAACGCGCTGCTGCACGGCCCAACCCACATGACAATAGGCGTCGCAATGCTCTGCTACACAGCCCAGCCCACATGACAACAGGCGTCGCAATGCTCTGCTACACAGCCCAGCCCACATGGCAACAGGCGTCGCAATGCTCTGCCACACGGCCCAACCCACATGGCAATAGGCGTCGCAATGCTCTGCTACACAGCCCAGCCCACATGGCAACAGGCGTCGCAATGCTCTGCCGGACGGCGGAGTCAGAAGACGAACAATGGTCTAACAACGTGCAGGTGTCGACGGCGCCGCCCCACCTGAATGCTTTGTTCCCCTTTGGTCTGGCCTGTCACGATGGTCGGTGGGAGCCGCGCCAACACTGGAAAGTCACCCGGCGAAATATACAGGCAATCTTTTCTTTGCTGAACTATGGATTTCAACCTACCCTAGCAAAGCCTAGTCAATCAGCCATTTGTAAACCGTTTTCTGACTTCCAAATGCTGTGGTATATTGATAGTAATTTCATCCGTGTTTTACAAAATATATTCCATATCCCTTTATTCGTCCGACAGTTCTACAAATTTGGCCACATATTCACAGCGTGTGGTGTTTTAAATAAAACATTATAAGGCACAGCATATATAAACGCATGTTTGTTGTTTTATCCGACAAATTGCCCCTAACCCTGGCTTGATCATTGAGTGCAGACTGGTCAGCCGGCAGCTGGCCGGTTGAGCAGCGCCAGTCCAGAGTGGTCAGCCGGCAGCTGGCCAGTTGAGCAGCGCCAGTACAGAGTGGTCGGCCGGCAGCTGGCCGGTTGAGCAGCGCCAGTACAGAGTGGACAGCCGGCAGCTGGTCGGTTGAACAGCGCCAGTACGGAGTGCTCGGTCGGCAGCTGGCCAGTTGAGCAGCGTCAGTACAGAGTGGTCAGCCGGCAGCTGCTCGGTTGAGCAGCGCCAGTCCAGAGTGGACAGCCGGCAGCTGGCCAGTTGAACAGCGCCAGTACGGAGTGCTCGGTCGGCAGCTGGCCAGTTGAGCAGCGTCAGTACAGAGTGGTCAGCCGGCAGCTGGTCAGTTCAGCAGCGTCAGTACAGAGTGGTCAGCCGGCAGCTGGTCGGTTGAGCAGCGCCAGTATAGACTGGGCGGCCGGCAGCTGGTCGGTTGAGCAGCGTCAGTATAGACTGGTCGGCCGGCAGCTGGTCGGTTGAGCAGCGTCAGTACAGAGTGGTCAGCCGGCAGCTGGTCAGTTCAGCAGCGTCAGTACAGAGTGGTCAGCCGGCAGCTGGTCGGTTGAGCAGCGTCAGTATAGACTGGTCAGCCGGCAGCTGGCCAGTTGAACAGCGCCAGTCCAGAGTGGACAGCCGGCAGCTGGCCAGTTGAACAGCGCCAGTCCAGAGTGGACAGCCGGCAGCTGGCCAGTTGAGCAGCGCCAGTCCAGAGTGGTCAGCCGGCAGCTGGCCAGTTGAACAGCGCCAGTCCAGAGTGGACAGCCGGCAGCTGGCCAGTTGAACAGCGCCAGTACAGAGTGCTCGGCCGGCAGCTGGTCAGTTGAACAGCGTCAGTACAGAGTGGTCAGCCGGCAGCTGGTCAGTTGAGCAGCGTCAGTTGTGGCGGTGATACGCTTGAGGAACTAAACGACAAACATCGGGAAATTACTTGCAAAAAGTGTATATGCTGATTGGTTGCTATGTATGTTATTGCATAGTGTGCGTGGTAAGTAAAGTATTCCCATAGGAATGGAGTGACTTTAGTCGAAAAATAAGATGCCAATATGAACCTATTATTTAATAATTGTGAGTTGAATGACCATGGGACGAATAGACGTGGGCATGCTCACCTCCGACCTAAACACAACTGAACATTTCCAGAAATGGCAAGTTGAAATTGAAGCCTTTAGCGCTCGTTGGACCGATGGGAGGTAGATGCCACTCCAAAGGCGGTCTGCAAGTCATGGGAAGTGTTGTGAACAGCATGCGTGGTTTAGCCTGAAAATGGTCCAAATTCGGATTAATTCAACAGGTAAACTACTCGAAAGGTATTTCTCGCCGGAGGCATGCCATACTGCCGCATTCCTATACGCTCGCCCCCAATTTTTTTTACTGCCTTCCCAAAGATACATCTTTAAAGAAGTATACATTTCTACTTCTAGGGCTATGGATGATCCTTCAGATTACTCCCTTAATTCTTAATTCTTACTCGAGATCCTGGTAGGTGACGAAAGCAATTTTATGTGATCGATGAGTGAGATACTTGATGTGATTTCGTAATCTGCGTTCAGTTGCTGCTATGCTTACGCGTGCATTGTATCCGTGATGCTTGTCATGACTTCGCTCAAATGGGCGGCGGAGGTGCACAGCTTTCGCTATAATTGCGGCTTAGCTTTACATTTTATTTTAGTGGACACAGCTCATGTTTAATAAACATTGATACTACTCACTGGTAGTTTCTTCATTTGTATCATCATTTGATTTGTACATCAGCATATTTAAAACTTATGATTCAGGTGAATTGTAAATTTATTGGTGGCCAAGATTTATAGAACGACATATGATGCAACACACGGACTTATTATCAGACATGCCACACTTTACTTGCATGACCTGCTCTGGTACCGCATGCAAACTTCACAATGCGATGAGGCATTGTGTTGCAATGTGTTGGATGTGTTGGCAATGTGTTGCATAGCATGATAGCTTCGGCGTTTGTCTGATGGTACTGAAAGTAGTGCGAACCCCTTAAACTTTATCGTCTTGACATGACCTCTCCTCGACGTTGGACTTTACCAATAAATGACACCTCAGTTCGCGAAAATGGCGTCAGTCGTTTGTTATACCGATATGAAATATTTCTGATCAGCATAGTGATAAGTGGAATAGGATTTATCGCAGCCCAAAGCGGTTTGTGAAATTTCGGATTTTACATTGTGCGTGATGTTATTGATTAACCTCAGCAGCGCCTTTCATTCAAGGTGGAGGGCTAGCGAACGTTGTTGGATTCCTCCGCTCCAATATGTCGGCGATAACAAGCTCTGGGGGGGGGGGGAGTCAATTTTAACCCTGCTCAGTAGGTGCTTCCAATAGCGATATCCCAAGGACTCGAAACTGTTTCACTGACGCAGTAATTTATTGTAGTATCTCATCACTGGCAATTAAGCTATTAAGCAAGCAATATAATAGCTATATATTGCAGTAGTTCCATATCATGGTAGCTGGACTAGTTAGCAGCAAGGGCGATGGTGCAGTGTGCTTGGCAAACAACACGTCTATTGTGCATTGCATGCATGTACAACGCCGGATATTGCCCATCAATTATGAAGCAATCCCCGTGTGGCTGAGGAATAACACACTTGAAAGCAAATTACAACTTGTGTGTAATTAGGCCTTTCGATGAAGGCGCTTTTGTATTTGCCAGCAGTGTGCGCCACGTTCATGCAACGTAAAAAAAAATACTGACACGCTGGAATCAAATATGCATTTCTTTAATCAAATCTCTACATCATCGCGAAAATTAAAATTGTATTTTTAATGTTTACAGCGAATTTTGCATTCATCAGCATGCTGCAACTTGCATAGCATTGTCATGTTTATTTTGAACATTGTGCTATAGATTTTCAGCATTGAAACCGA
Organism: Imbricaverruca yamaguchii; assembly: GCA_034440575.1. Classification (NCBI taxonomy): domain Eukaryota; kingdom Metazoa; phylum Arthropoda; class Thecostraca; family Neoverrucidae; genus Imbricaverruca; species Imbricaverruca yamaguchii. The sequence continues at coordinate 274,483 of JAOTOL010001210.1, forward strand.
ATGCAAATATGCAAAACAAACTTTATTTCTGGGTGACAAAATATGTGAATATGGTCAGGTTGGGCTCAATCCTAGCATCTTGAGTAATACCTCGAATCACGTCCTGGCGGGAACATTGAAGGATGACAACGCACGGATGAGGAACTGACAACACAAAGGAACACAATTTAATCAAGAAATAGTTTTCTTTTTCTGCATATGCGAATGCAATATTCAATGAAGGAATACTAAGAATTTCACTTGTCAAAGTCTCCGCTACAATGAACCATGCACATTGGGACAAAACAAGTAGATTTTAAATTGCTTTGCTCCGAGCTGTTCTCTTTTCATGCTCAGTCATTAAACTAGTGGACGCTTACAATGGAGAAAGACAAGGAGCGAACATATATAGAGCTTTTGTTTTGTTTTAAATATTCCAGCATTCACATTTATTGAGCATGTTCGATATTGTCTGAGTGGCTGTTAGATAAGTATTGAAATGAGATACTCATAATATGTACTTGCCGATATTTACACTTGAACATTCTTGAACGTGCGTTTGTCGAAATAAATATTTGATTCATCACCACGGAATGGTACCGATCGCTATATATTGTAAAGCAATCATGAACAAGAATGCCAAGTTGATTTGCATCAGCGATAAGAACAGGTTCCATAATGCCACATAGTCAAATTAGAAACAAAACCAAAGGATTTAGCTCTTAGCTCTTTCCTAACGCCAGTTATTCACAGTGTCAATATTGCATTCATTTCAGTGGCATAATTTGTACTAATCCAGAACGTTGAGCTCAGAATGTCCCATGGAAATAGGATGTTTTTACAAGTTAAGTACTTCGCAAATTTATTCTAATTATTTGAGCATAGAATCAGAGTATATGCATACTGAATACCCTGAAATACGTCTTTCCGATTTATGGTTATGCTATTTGAAGGCTAAAAAACCTGCATAGCCGCGGATAACACAGACTGGTTATATACCAGGAAGGAGAAGATGACGAAAATCCCATAAACAATGAGATTTAGAAGTACCCTTCTAGTTATACACATATGTCTCATTGCCTACTCACTTATGTCTGCACCTCACATCTAATACCTAGTTTTGTAGTTGCCTAGTAACCACGGATATGCTGAACACAATTTGTGGAGTTTTGTCCTATCGTGCTACAAGGCAATTCCAACACTGATTCGAGAAAACGGGAAGCAAGATTGTACATGCAATGAATAGCAGTGACAACTGAGAAAATTACGAAGGACTTACCCCTTTTTCTAGGTACATCTGACAATGAGACAATAAAGAACAGACCACGACTAGGACATTACAATATGTCTCCGAATATTTGTACAATTCGAAATGTAATAAGAGCAACAATAGAACAGCATATGTAATGACATATTAAAGAGGACGATAGCTAGCATACAAGTATGTCACCTGAGTGTATTTGGGTCGCGACGTATTTCCGGTGTGTTCCTGATGATTATGATAGCAACATACGAAATATGCCATGGCGGACGATAATTGGCAGGGTATGCTGTCTTCATCCACTGTGCATTTGCATAATTAGTCGTGAAAACATGTCAGCGCCACGTCGTAGCGTGGGTCGTCAAGCTCAGCAACAAAGGTTGAACGATTCATTAAGCTTGCAATTCCCGGTACGAAAGATACAACCGATACAGAATATGTTCCAGTCAGCTAAACAAATTTAGAGATAAGCTGCGGACAAAATTGCCTCACGTCAGTGCACTGAACACTCATAATTCCCGAAATTCACCAGGTGCTCGATCGGTGATGTTATTTTCACTTCGTCAATGCAACTTGTCACCATCTCTCCACCTTTGCCCTTTCCGAAAGCAATGAGGATGTTGATTGCACCAATAACCATGGCAGGACAATTGCGTTCCTCAACCATCATGAAACCAAACTTGACACACCGTAAAAAAATGTGATGTAACGTGACGTTACATTGTTTTAAAGTCCAAATTTGTACACTTCGGCAGACTTTTTATCTTACTTTTCAACTTGAAATTCTTCTCCAGTTTCCTCGTTCGGACTGAATATTTAAAAGGGGAGAGTAATTCAAAATATTACTTTCTAAACAGTTCTTGGTTCATCAGCAATGCAATACAAATTGTTATCTACACAAAGACGATGATGTGTGAGCGACGTCCTTAACGCTCCTGGGTCTGAGCTTCACTAGTCGCTGCTAAGACGGCGACCATTTAATGTTTATTTTCGACTTCAGTCTAATTCCATCGAACCGTACTTTGTCTGGAATGCGCTTTTTTCGTTGCACTAGTTATAATTGTTTAAATATATTCGCCTTCGTATCTATGAACTCTGCACGTCACTACAGCGAACATAATGGTAGCAAATATAGCCAACAGGCATACTGAGCATGGCAGATGGCGAGGTTGATGAGACAGCCTCAGGGAAAATATGGAATAATAGCGAGTTTAATCGTCGCCAAAATATCCCAGCTTTTGCTTCTCTATTATTCCTTGTCAGAGAAGTTATCTGAATGTTTGCCAAAGTCTCTTCATGGGACCCGGGTCCATGACAAGCGGGGGCCATAATCTAGACCCTAAGCAAAACAACAAATTAAGAAGCTACATATCCATTGTTTCACAATGCTGAGAAGGGAATGGCTTGATGGTACCATGGGTGTTGCTGAAGATGTCGAAGTATGGCTGGGTTACAGTCGCGATTGAACTGGTGAAATTTATCTAGATGTTATTCGCCTGATGTCGATTGTTCCTCAATAGAAGTAGTGCACTCACAATATCCTACGTACGCAAACTAGGTATCTATGGTACCATGACATCCAAAATCCGTCCAGGATGTGCATCTTAGATTATGCCAAAGAAATTAAAATACTGATTTTAATATACTAGATACATTGTTTGTTCGTGGCTATGCTTTGTGCGCTCCAGGTCTGGATCTATACATCACACACCAAATACATACAACAGATGTACTTTTGAGAAGCCGCGATTCAGCGACCGCTATGAAAAATATGTTACCAGGAACTTCGCCGGAGCCCAGCGTGCCAACAATGCCAGGGCACGGGCGCCATGCTGCCGCTGAAGTTACGCTATCAGGCCGGTCGGAAACTAAATCCCATCCGGAGACCGAACTCGAGCCCGGGTAACGACTCGCCTTGTCAAGACAAGGGGGACGAGTGCTAGCAAGAACTCTACCAACTGGGCCATCTGGCGCCGGCAACAGTTACTTTGAATAAGGTCGGTACTCTAAATATATAGTAAACGATTCTCCGAATATTTCCAATGTGTGAAATTCAAGGAAACAGGAATGACTTCTCGAAAGGATGTCTCAATGTATAGCTTCTGCAATATATTGCACTAAATAAGGCTACATCGTATAAATTTAGGGACCTATGGCAGACAATGTGAAATTCCTGATGGCACCTGCTGCCACAGGTGTGCTATCAAGCTTCAGACTATTCCTGTTTCTGATGGTGCTTCATAGTATGCATGTGCCTACTGGGCCATGCGTTAAAATCGTCCTGTTACTGCGGAATCACAATTTTCGCGGACCGTACGTTTCGCTCTCGGCACATTATTCCGCCGTTCCTCGGCCCTCACGCTGCACTGCCCCCGCTTGTTCAAAGATTGCTCTCAGCGGACGGCATTTCTGACCGGCTGCCGCCGCAGCCGGGCCTGCCTCGTCGCCGCCGCCGTCGCCGCCGATCGATTGGGTTCAATCCGCGCCGCCGTCGTCCGGTGGAAGAGCAACGGCTCCCACGCGTCCGTTTAGTCGGCACCGGCTCCACCTCAATCGGGCCCATTTGACAGCGAGACGCAGCCGGCGGCGATAGCGCCCCGTCCAGACGCGAACCGGCGCGGCACTGGCACGCACTTGTGCTTCACGAGCCGCTGGACCCGGTCTGCTCCGACCGCCGCGATCGTTGGCTGGCAAAGCTGCTTTGGATGAGTAGGCTTCGTTTGCGGTTGTGCTGATCCCGTAAACAACTCGACGGCGACCGAGTCTCGCAAAGCTGAGTGGTCTAGTGTTTACAGATCGTCTGCAGCGTGTATCTTGGGTGCATCTTTGCATACAGGAGTGGAACTTCGTCGATGAAAAGTTACCGATACTCAGGGACGTCCGACCAACTACCAGTACCCCCCCCCCCCGACCACAAATAAAGCAAGCTCCTCGGATGTTGGCCCCTAGACGTTCAACTCTATATTTTTCAGCAGAAAAAAAAATTAGCTACCAATTTGCTATTCCCATTGCGAAGTGGACATTCCGCTAAATATTGAAGCTAACTGCTTTGTGGAGAAGAAACAAGACACTTTACTAATGAAGCGTAAAAAGGAAGAAAGTCAACAAGATGAAAAAGATCCGAAAATATTTAATCATTGGGAAGGTGAAGTAGTATGCCAATGAATTGTGTTATCTGGTAAGATCGTAGCGTCTTTTGGTGCAACATACATTTCTGCAGGATTGTTTATATTGCTGGCCTAATGGTCGCTTACGTCGGGCTCCCTAATACAACCCAAGTGAACCAATTAATCTACCAATATTGAGCCTTGCGGTAGTTAAAATGGTGTAAAAATACCACAACTGGCGTAGTTGTCATGAGCCAGACGAATCAAATTAGGATCAGTTTTATGAAGCTAAGATCGGTCGAAATGTCGTGCTTATTAGATTCACCAGGAAATAAGACTCCATTTGTCCTAGCAGGGTAAAAATCAGCCTCAATTTGGCCCGGAATGGTTGTCGGCCGCAACAATTGCCTACAGTTCGCAGCTGAAAAGTAGATGCCTACCTTGCAGTCTCTTCAGACTACTTGTGCAGTGAAAAATGATTTGCAAGCATCAGACGTTGCACTAATCGGTAGCTGGAAAATCAGCTTTGTTCAAATAGCCTTTCAGACTAATTTCATCCTGCTAGTTACTCTAACCTGCCTACCAAATCAAATGTTGTCACTGTTGGGATGCATCTGGTACACATTCATGCCTAAACCTATATGGTCATAACTGATACAACAGTAACTTGGAGGTGCTCAGTGAAGAAGTTGGTTGCGCGCTCTCAGTAAAGTTGGCAGTGCTCAAAAGATACTGGGGTGCTCAAACACGTGCAACTAGATACGAAGCTGCGCAACTGAGTACTTCGCTCGAGGGAAAATCTCGATAATTATCCTTCCATTATTGCGAGGGAGAGCAGCCGAACCTGTATGGGGTTAATACGCTCACTAGAGGGCCTCTCACGTAACGCTCAGGAGAGGATAACGCTAACAAGTATGGGAGCGCATCCCCTCCAAAAATATCGGAAACTATTGTGGCCAGAAGCACAACATTTGGAGGGAAAATTACTGCTGTAAGAACATCTCCGTATAATAAATTATATCAATTCCTTCAAGGCAAAATGCGGTCGAGAGCTGCTGGTGCGACCGCGCCGACGAAGCCTTCGTGACTTTGAGCGTTGAGTCGGCCGGTCGACTGCACCCCACAGTTCTTATGTATTGCCAACAGGTTTAAACAATTCGTGTTGCATTTGATGCGCTTGTCAATGTGCGATACAGGCACAATATTTCCTTGCAATAACCATGCCCATTTATGTGGTATCGTCGAAGAACACGTGGGGTGGGCAGATTATGCCACCTCCGGTGCGCGTGTTAAAGTTTTACCTTTACATTCAAAAGTATGCTCCTTCGGGACCCGAGCTTAGCTTTTCGTAGCTTGGAACAAACCAATCTTCACTTAGTATGCGGGCCGCTGAGGGAGCTCATCGCCTGTCTTTGGTGTTAATTTTTGCGATAATAGCCAGATAAAGTGAAACATCAGTTGAGATCAGGGGCGTCGATTTGTATCCTTTTGTGGGGGCCATGGCCCCACCAATGTTGATCTTGGCCCCCCCTCATGTTGATTTGGGTCCCCAATAAACCATGCTGTTTTTATGTTCATAAGAAAGCTAAAGGAAAAATAGAAAAATTAAAAGAAAACATCATGCAGTATAGAAAAATTAGTTGATATGAACCTGTGTATTTTGTACTGTAAAGAAACAGATTTGGTTTAGATCAGGGATGCGCAGCAGGGAAAATTTTGGACGGCTCCGGCTCCGACTCTGGCTCCGGGGAAGTATCCCGGCTCCGGCTCCGGCTCCGGCTCCGAGTAAAATGTCCCGGCGGCTCCGGCTCCGGCTCCGGCTCCGGGAAAAATGTACCGGCTCCGGCGGCTCCGGCTCCGTACATCTCAAACGTGATCGATCCATTAAGTAAGAGCTAGGGGGATGTAAACAAAATGCTAGCCGCGACCACTCAGAGGCACAAACTTCAGACAATTATAAGCAACTTTCACATATAAACCCTGTATCTATCTTTAAATAAACATCCGCCCCGCCCAAATCACTTTTCGGTGTTATGCCCTCGTAAACTGACGCTCGCTTCGTGCCGTATTGGGGCAATCAGAAGAGGGGAGACTCGAATCAACAACACTCCCCATCCCGTGAACGGTCCAAGGAACACCATTGTTGTAAATTGTAATGTTTGACCTCATCTCTAATAAGGTACAACCCGTTGATGATGGAAACAATGAACTTAAGTAAACTAAACATTGAACTATTGCATTGAGTATTGAGGTTACAATATGGTTATTGGTTTTTCTACTATTATTTGAAAATATTTTTACATGTTGCTCCTATTTAAACATTTTGGCTTTTAAAGATGCGTTTTCATGCCATACCATACCATACTAGGTATAATGTGTTCATTTCACGTTCGCTAATTTTGTTTAATTCACACCTCTTTCGGAGTCGTAGCCGCCCTGCTTTTGACGGCCCCATAAATTCGCATCCGGGGCTCCGAATTCGCGTAGCGGGCTGTGCATGCAGTGGGCACCGTAACACTTACACCAGGCTCCCCATAATTTGCATCTGATTCCACCAAAGTCACGCTGGGCGGAGCTAATTACAACACGCCCCGATAACTCTCAACGACGCCCCCAAACATCGCGTGCTGGACCCAGAATTCCGGCGGTAGTACCAAACGTTTGAGTCGAGGCATCACAAATACTCCTCTGCAAGCACAGCGTGGCACCACAAAACACATCTGAACTCGATAAAAAGTAAGCCGGTGCCCTCTAAAATAAGGAGCAATTCCGAAGAATATATGTCCGAGTCAGGAAAATTTCTCCTGAGCTCCAAGCATGCCCCAGATGCCTTCAACAATTGCGTACGGCCACGAAAAAAAGTGCATAGGAGTTGAAAAATTGCGGCGAGACACGTAGCCTCAGATGCCAGAGAAATCAGGCCGAGACTCGGACTTTTAAAAAAAAAAGTCATGAGAAGTTGCGTGGAACCCAAAAAAATGTTCCGAGTCACCCGGAAGTATGCACCTGGGAACGAAATGTCGCACCGTGACCCCGGAAATTATACCGAAGGAACCAAGGTTAAGCTGGAGTTCCAAAAATGTGGGATAAATAAACGCCTCAAATAAACAGTGAAGTCCTGAGAGGACAACGGGAGGCCGAAAATGCGCCGGGCCCTTAAAATATGGATGAACACCAAAAAGCGAATTGGTCGTAAAAAGGAACAAAAAAAAGCACGAAAAGAGACATCGGGGTCTTCGAAAACGCACCGATACCTCAAGCATGTCACCGCTGTACAAAAAAAAAGCAACAAAGCTCTAAAACGTAGCCCGGTCTCAAATATGTATCAGGCCCCTAAAAAATTTGCTGAAGCTCCAGAACACATCCGTAGACGAATAAAAACACAACGGGTAAAACACCGTGCACCTAGCTAGGGTCTCGGCTCGGTGACAATCTGGGAGCATATTTAACCTAAGAGATGAGGTGCATCAAAGTTCAGTGTATCATAATTTCTTAACCACGAGTAAGTGTGGGAAGAAGAAAACTAATACATGGAATTGAATTAAGTGAATTTTCTAAGCGAGCCGCCATACCAATAAATCCACATGCCAAATATGGCACAAAACTATCATGTGACAGCAAGTAGCAAAGTATTGGAGACCTAGCAGAAACTGGAGAAGCGCACGTAGCGTGGCGAATGCGCAAGGCACATGTGCACGACTGCTGGCGTTTTAGGGACCTTGCATGAGTGATCGGAATGCCTGAAATCGGAAAATTTTACTTTTTTTGCGATTTGTACCGGTGTAATTTCAGCAGTGTGAGGCGACTTATAAAGGGGTACGAACACAATATCCTTTGAACAGGATCGGGGAGTTCGTGTTGAAATCCGGTGATTCAGAAATGATGGTGGCAGATTTGGCCTCATCGACAGGGCAGCTAAGTTGGTCAGTAATTATTCTTTAAAAATAAAATAAAATGGTATCTCACTGACAAACATAGTGGTCAGTGGACTGTTTAGACTGCCTGGTGCCATGCAGCTGGCCACACCACGGTCTTGAGACTCTCCAAGTGGGCACAACAGCCGTCCACGAACCCTTCAAACCAGTGTAAGGTACTTGCACAAGCATCCACGATGTCACCCCAGGACGTCTTCTTTCCATGGATTTTATTGCACTTCCCGTGGATTTCGTGGACCAGTCTGTGGAATGCGTTAACCTTTTCTGTATCTCTGGGATTGTGGGGAAGAAGTGAAGACAGAAGGAAAAGCTTTTCAGCTCCAAGTAATTGAAGACAATCCAATTGGACTGCTCCTTTGCGAAGGGACAGTTGCGTTTAAAGCGCCGATACTGACTTGAGGAGACGCAAGAGACTTCAAAAATGGATATGCCGTTCCAAATGGGGGTAAAAAGAAATGTGCCGATGTTTTCTGCACTACGCAGCCAAAAAATGTTGACCTATTTTATCTTTAATGTTCACCTGACATCGAATTAATTTCGCCATACAAATGAGCGCCAAGTATCACTTGGCACATAGCAGTTTTGCTAAGGCTAAATATTCGGTTTCAGTACATAGATAGTACAATGAACTTCTTTTTTGTACTTGTATATACATGAAAAAACAATGTTTAAAAAATCACCAGAATAGATATAACAATGACCAACTATGTTCAGGGAAAATATCAGAACTAAATTGTTGTGTTGATGCACTTCGCAATGTTTTTGAACAGGCTGCTCCTTCATGCATCACTCCAGTAAGGACAACTACTGCCCATGTGTTACTTAAGTTGCAAATTGCTAGTCAAAATTGTATCTTTCATGACTCCTTAATTTTTCACCAACGGTACTTAGCCATTTGGGATATCACCGAAGTGGGTTACGGGTAACTGTGGCGCCGCGAGCAGTCACCACTGCGAGTGTGGTGAACAAAGCCACCATATGCACTGTGCACCACCGTGCCAGCAAACAAGTCTTCCACCTAACTTGCTTTGCGTCTGGATACCACGTGTCGCAGCAGCCGCTTGCCTTCCTGGGGCTTCCCAGATGTTCTGATATGCTCTAATTAAGGCTGAGTTCTGTGTGTACACGGCGTCTGGCTGTGTGCCCTGCGGCACTGCCGTCCGCTGACACTGCACTCATTGCAACACGATCTCCTCATCGTCAATGTCGGCCTCACTTAATACAGACCAGCAGGTGTCGGTTGCCGGAAGCGCGCGAAGACGCTCAGTGCACAGCACACTTGTGAAATGATTGCTTTTGCGCTTCAGCCAGAATGCTACCGATGCGCATTGTTATGCTCGGTGATTCTGTGACTTTCGCTCTAACGTAAATGCGCATGTTCTCTGCTCTTGTTTGCAAATCACATCAGCATTAAAGAAAACGGGGCAGGGACACAGTGGGGTCAGCGGCGATACTGGTGAAAAAGCTGGCCAGTTCTTGCTGTCAAAAATGGGTCAATTTATTATCACTGCTCTCTCCCTCTCCATGGGAAAGTTGTACCTTTATATATGCCAGATGCTTGAAACAGCCTGGGATTATGTTGGAACGATAACACCTGTCACACCTCAATCGATTGCTTTTGGGGGGCTTTGGGACTTGATCTTTGATGTTGGGTTTCAAACGTGATCTTTGATGTTTCATGTGTGCTTCATGGCCCTCAAAATCACTAGCCACTTTTTCCGGGAGTAGGAACAATGCAAGACATCATCAGTTGCACCGTGCGATTTTAAACCATTACAATCAGTTACACCGCATGATGCCAAGACATTGTGATCCAAGATTCCAATATTTCATGTTTTATGATCTTTTTGTGATGTCCATAGTTTTTTTTCTGGTTCCTCATGTGTCCGGTGGGAAAGATGGCAATCCAACCCACCCATAATCAGATGAGAACCAGATGGTCCTTCCGTGCATACTGCCCAATTTCATCCACGTGATTGTGTCAACTAGGTCCTTTTTATTTGTTTGTTTTCCTCCTTTATTTGTACAGCCTGTCTCATCTTTGATGCTTTTTCTATCTTCGTTGATGTCATGCACTTCTCTTCTAAGCTCCATTTCCATTTTCTGCATTGCCTATTGGATCAGTTTGTTTACGTTCTTCATGACACCAAAATCCAGGTCCCCAATCTATGTCACTATGCTATATGTCACTCATCTACGACATGTCACTTAATACGTTTTCAAGTGTGTATATAATCTTAGTCTGTTTTGCTTACTAATTCACGGGTAGCACGATCACAACATCATATGAAAAACAAGACAATCAGTATATACTCTTCGATGTAATGCTGCATCACGTGCGCCCTGTTTACATAGAAGTTCGGACCGTTCACTGTCAGGGAAGACAATGCCGAGACACTGTGACTAGTTGCGACGTACAATACCGAGACACTGATCAGACGCACCGTGAAATGTCAAGACATTGTGATCAGCTGCGCATTGTGGTGCCAAGACATTACAGCCACGTACGCCTGTCAAAGGCCAAGCGAGCATCGACCAATGATTATGTTCGCGGCCGGCGGGCCATGCAGTGGAGCAGGCCACGATTAAAAACGTATGGGCAATTCATGGAGCCCACGGCGGCGATCGGCCTAAACTGGTGGCATTTATTGAGCGCAATAAGCAGACGCGGGTTGAATCGTTGATGATCGGCCAGCCACGTTTGCGGACATCCGATATTCCGGACAGCCGCCTCTGATCGTCGCCGTTAGCCGCCAGATGAATAATGCACGTGCCGGTGTCCGCTGGGGCAGTGGACAGCGTGGCTCGCAGGTGGGAGACGCGCCGTCGTGTCCGTCATCCCGCGGTGTCGCAGGTGTCGCAGGGCCGCAGTTGCGACTGCACCGCGCACTACTGTGGCCAGGAAAACATGTCGTACCCGGTGACAAAGCACTAATGCGTGCAGCCGGCGGTGCTGACGAACCTGAAGGTCGCTCTGGGTCGGTAGTAGGGCAGTCGGAGCCGTGATAAAGCCATGGCAGAAGCGACAACGTGATCGAACGTCGGACGCACACGTGCAGCGTCTCGAAACATGCCGCAGTCGGTGGCACAAACACCAACCTAAGGATATATATTGTTTTATATATAGGATATATATGTTCTTATTGTTTTATAAGGATTCATACAACAATAAGAACCACGATTCTAGGACAATGGTAGAAAATTGCAAAGGCTCCCAATTGTAGCGGCTACATAAAACCTGTTTCGCTAACGTCGTACTTTTTGTTCTAGATTTTCATCCCATTGTAGAACTTCTACACAATGATGTCATGCACTTGAAAAAGTAACTAACTCATTAAATGTCCTTATGGCTATAATTAAAAGAGATAATGCTACAAATAACTCGAACTTCATCATTGTAGTTGCAAATTTATGTGCTAGGCGCTCAATGTTTATATATATATATATATATATATATATATATATATTGTTGAAATTTCATTACGTTCCAATGTTCATCTGCCACGACACTTTGTTCCGGCAAATCAACGACGAAACGAGATCCAAGCGTGAATCTCGGAGGCGACGTCTTACAGTGGTTGGCTGATGATTCTAGGACAATATGAATATGAAGTGCGATGCAGTAAATGTTTAACATACAGCGCATTGCCAGCATCTGATGGACTTCAAGTTGTCCACTTAAGAAGGTACCCTAGTAGTATCGGCGGAGTAAAAAATATTTATAGCGACAATATAGTTGAAAGTTTTGAATCTGTTGAAGGGGAGGGCACCTCAGTCTCCTCGGGAAAATAGCCTTTCAGTCAGATGTGCATCAGGTTTCCATGTATGGGGAAGCATCCGTCCGCAATGTGTTCCCTGCCTTCTTTGTCCGCCCCTGCGAAACAACCGTCCTAATTTGGAGTACCTTGCGAACTAGTATGAACGAAATATGGTATATTTCGACATTTAACCCGAACACAAAACCTAGGTCGTTACACACGTTGGTACTACCTAAAAACAAGTCTAAATGTGTCTGACCACGACCATTCCATTTTAAGTCTTGACCTGGGAATTCTCGTTCTTTGCGGTCGGCCGGCTTGCCTGACATTCTCTTGTAGTCTTATTAAAACATTATCTTTAAGAAAAATGAGTCCTTCCATGATAAAATATAATGTAAATGACAGGAACAACTCAGCAAAAGGACAACACTCCTTCTGGGGAAAGCAATGCCATCCCTTCGTAGTTTCTCGGCCTGAAAATTATACGTTTGTGCAATTATGGCACACCCGAGGCAAACTCTCGAAACTATTTTCGCTTAAAATATCGATTGTTGAAAAGGATTCGAGAGACAGTGGGGTTGAAATCTGACGTACAATGTTTGCGTTCCATACTTTTATTTCCATTGCAGTGGAAGAGACTATAGACAATCTACGTAGATGCTTTCTATTTATTGGACTGCTATTTGAAAAACAGACCTCTAGACAAAGAACACTTGATTGTTCTATTCAGGGGAAGCCACTTGAGCGCTTTAACCACACCTAGTTAAGTGACTGATGAAGTGACAAACGTCAACGGTTGAAGCGACAAACGTGAACACAAAGTGACAAGCATCAATTTTTACCTAACGCTATGTATGAAGTGTTCTTAATCTGTATTAAAGATAAAGGATCGCGGCGGCATTTTCGCTCGGCGAGAAACTTCACACGTTCAAGGTTGTCGCACAGAACGTCAAGCCAAAATGCTGTCACTCAGAGCCAGATCTGCTCTTTTCATCTTGAGGTTGGCCAACGGTTCATCACCATATTTCTCCTGAAGTACTCCCACTCTTTGTTCAGAGAAAGTGGTTCGCGACAGCATCCTCACTCGCGGTCAGCTTGCCATTCAGCTCGCACCGCAGCCGACACTCGCCGTCCGTCCGGGCTGACAAATGGCCGCAGTGCGTGATCCGCGGCCCGGGGTGCTGTGCTTAGTTCCAGGGAGAGGCAGACTTTTTGTGTCTGCCTTCAGCAATATAAGTTGGTGAATGCATCGCATTCAGAGTCACTTGAGCTCTGCATACATGCTTGGAGGTGCGTTGCTGTATAACTAAAGGCAATGCGGCTGTGACTAATTGGCACGGACATTCGACTGCACTGCTTTAGGCAAGGCGCCTGCGACTGCTTCACACGGACATTCCATTGCACCGTACGTTCAACTATTGCTCTTGCTCGTCTCCACCTCCATTAGCCATGCGAGTTTCGTAGCGTTGGCCATGGCCCTGTTAGGTCCAGTATATTTTGGAGAAGGAAGATGGAGGGGCTTCATCTTGTCCGCGGCGCGATATACACAGGGTGCTGCGTTAGCCATCGTCAGCGTTGGAAACTGGTGCGCAGATCATCTCCTCATGCATTCATCTTCCTGTTCTTGCTCTGTTTCGACATGGAAGGTCGGAATGTTCCAGTTGGATATTGATCCCATCTCACCATCCGCCTCTGATATCATGGTCCATGCTATGGCATCCTCTTTCACATCCAAGCCAGTGTGTCAGTTTTCGATGCTCAACTTCCATTTTCACACAACGGTTCACTTTCTACCACATTTTGCTATGCATGGCATTCGATTTCAGCAGATTACACGCTCGTAAGGCACTCGACCGCCTGTCTTGTTGTAAATGCAGAATGCGCAACCATTCCGAGTCGGTGGGTTCAGTACGCCACTTCGTCTCTGTCGGAGGATTCAACAGACTGCCAATGTGTGGGCGCCGCTGCTGTCGCCGGACTGACAGACCAATGCGGCGGGCCCGAACCGCGTGCAACTGTCACAAAGATGGCCATATTCTGTTTCCGATCCATAAATTGCGAACGCGAAGGTTGGATTGCAAATCCAACTGTTGCAATTAAGCACATCATTCTCACAAACTGACGGCCAGTTGGACGTGCGGAACCAGAAAGTTCAGACCGGGCAAATCGTTTCCATAAGTGGCCGGGAAACGTGTCCCGAGTGGAACCGCTGCACAAATGACCGACTTTGCTGCGCTGCGTTCTGTAATTGCCTTTCCGGTATATGGCTACTGACACGGTGTCGCACCTTCCCGGGGATCCGGTGACAGAAAAGCACCAGGAGAGCCCACGAAGTTTGCCTATATGTTAACACGCTGCATCTGTGTCGTTCAGATGCGTGGTTTGTTACCAGTTCTCCTGCTACCGGGGTTGTACTGAATGTTGTCATTACGAGCGAAGTTGAAGCCGAAGTGAATCTGCTGGGTACATGCAGAATACACGAATGACAGATCTGACCCTCCTTTAAAACTCTATTAACGCTGTTTTGCTATGATGTGAATGTATACTTCTATCACTCAAAATTTGACCCACCCTGCATATTTTAGCTTTTGCCAGTTGTCATCACAATACTTCCTCCGGAGTACTCCATTCTTTTTTGTTCAGAGACATAATTTAAGAGAGGACTCGCGACGCTGGCCAAGTGGCGCTGCGTGCCTGGCCTCGTCACCTCCGTGAATATCATCGCTCCGCCATCGTCCGCTGCCAACAAAACGAAGATATGATGCCCGAACTTGTACCACAGCATGAGAGTTTTAAAGGCCACGCCTGGCCTTCGGTCGTCCGGCACTACTAATGACGCCTCGCACTGGCGTAGCCTGGAACTTGGCGCCCCGTATTTCAGTCCCACACACAGCGCCAAGTATGGGTGGTGTTCATCGTTCCAGAATGACGTCAGTTCCTCCGTGGCACTTGGTGCGCACGTGAATCTGGCGAACAATTGTTTAATCGTCTGCCGTCCTTAAGAAATATGCGCCTAACTACAGTTGGAAAGAGGAGCATTACAAGCCTAGCAGTACTGCAGAATTCCTACTGCTCGCAACGCGGGATAAATTTGACTCTTACCTATGTTCTGCTCTACGATATACATATATACAGTAAAAGGCCTGACGCAGCATATTTAGTTTTATTTTTAATTACTCAAAGCACTATGTCTCCATCCTTCAATTGACCCTCCCAGGCCAGATCAGCAAAATGATTGCCGTAGTGGTGCTGTCATTCACCTCGACGTAAATGTAGTTTTCAGATAATTGTCTCGTTTCGTAGTTCAATATAACTGCCATACAAACTGAAGACTTTGTACAACACCATGATGCGTAACGTGATCAAGGCCATCCATCAGGTCCAGAAATTCTGATCCAGTCGTCTTTACCTCGCAATAATCGACATTTTAGCCCCCAGAGTGTTCGCTGATCACACATGCATTGTCGGAACTTGTCACGCCATAGGTCCGCAGCCGGGTCTGATATTGGATTCAAGCTTCGACTGCCATAAAAGGAAATAATCTGTCGTGTATACTTCCGGCATGTCAAGCATATTGATTCAGAGAAAATTCTTCATCCGACGTAATCACAGCCAACTCCCCGACGTACAACTTCGCGAATTATGTTTGATTGTGATGATTTAACCTGAAATCATTTCGTGCATTGGTGTAGTTTTCGTGGTTATCAGTCTAACAGCCCTATTTGGCATGCTGTAATGTCTTTTACGGAGAGATCATGCTAAGTGTTTAATGCCGGTCTAAAAACCTCACTGCGCGTGGCAACCTTGGTCCGCCTCCGCTGGGTGACGGTAACAAACTGGAGTTCTGGTTTTTGTCACGAGACACGTTCGTTAATTCCAGTAAGATACACTAAATTGTAAAACAATATCGTGAGCGGCTTAGGGGTTTCATGCAAACATTATAAAGGATCGGGGTTCACTGTTGCGGGTTCCCTGCTGCCCCCGAGGGTGTGGTAGCTGCACTGTCGCTGGTTCCTTGCTGCTCTCCGTAGGTGTGGTAGCTGCGCTGTTGCGGGTTCCCTGCTGCCCACCGTATGTGTGGTAGCTGCGCTGTTGCGGGTTCCCTGCTGCCCTCTGTGGGTGTGGTAGCTGCGCTGTTGCGGGTTCCCTGCTGCCCTCCGTATGTGTGGTAGCTGCACTGTCGCGGGTTCCCCGCTGCCCTCTGTGGGTGTGGTAGCTGCACTGTTGCGGTTCACACTCGTGCTTCACTGACTTCACTGACATGTTCGTGTCCATACTCATGTGTGGATCATGCTTTCCTTTGACCAGCTATGTGTTCTGCCGGCCAGTCACTGGCCGGCAGAACACATAACAAGCGAGCGAAATTGGATGTGTCTTGTGAGATGACACACTGATCATCAGGGCTCAATCTGAATTAAAGATGAATTGACTGGGAAGGTATCAGCCATCCGTTTCAGCTGGGGGTGCTGACGAAGCACGCTCTGAACGAAATACGTTTGACAAGCAAGGGTTAGCACAGCTCTGCACCCAGATATATTTTCCGTTTATATTTATAGCTTGATGGCATTTGTGCTCAATGGGGTATTCGCTCCGCCATTGGAGTCATGGCTCTGCCAGTGGAGTCATAGCTCCGCCAGTGGAGTCATGGCCCTGTTAGTGAGGTCATGGCTCTGACAGTGGAGTCATGGCTCTGACAGTGGAGTCATGGCTCTCTGTGAGTCATGGTCATGGCTCTGTCAGTGGAGTCATGGCTCTGTCAGTGGAGTCATGGCTCTGTCAGTGGAGTCATGGCTCTGTCAGTGGAGTCATAGCTCTGCCAGTGGAGTCATTTGCTCTGCCAGTGGAGTCATGGCTCTGCCAGTGGAGTCATAGCTCTGCTATGAACTTACAGCCTCCCTTTTGCCACGGTATTTTTTGCAGAATATCGACAGCAACAAGATGAAGGATGTGTTTGCGTGGCGTAACTTAACAAATGCATTCGACAGAATGTGAAGGGTCACGAATGACGAGGTGGAAAGAAGATAAATGGGAAGTGGACGGAGGAGAACCGGAGATAGTCGACAAAGGGGGCTTCCTTACGTTCCATCCTTATGCGTAGTAATTGGCCGGCATGCATACCACCGTAAAAAGCTTCAGACGTGATAAACATGCCATACGCAAAACAATTCTTCCTCACAAACCCGCCTAAGCCCGCAAAGTTAATTGCCGCAGCTGCACATATTTTCATTGCCACTATCAATTACGTTTTACCCCCTGTGTACATATCAATTATCACATTTACTTTAATCATGAAGACATCCAATCACACCAAGCGCGTTCTCCATCTAAATTTGACACTATTTCATGTATTGAAACTGAATGTTTTTGCACCATTTCTTCGTGCTTCGCCCGTTGGAACGGCAAGTTTTCACATGGTGTAGGTTCCGTCTAACACTGGGTTGATAGGTGTGATGTGGTGAGGTGAAACGTGGGGTCGATGCGGGTGGTGGCATTTCATAGATATTACGAGCTGCGGCCAACATGCCACATACCAATACCATGCCAATACACCAAATCCGGGACAGTGAGCCGCGACCGGCACTTCCATTGCCACACATCATAGCCACCATGTATGCCGTAGCAAAATCCAGGACTTCGAGGCGGTGCTGTCTTGCGGAGATGACCTCTGACAAGCTATCCGGCGTGGGAGCTATTGCGTACATGCATCGCAGCAGTGACCATTGCTGATCTTGGTAGCCTACCTGCAGCACATGCCAGCACCGTCCTGCTGCCTGCACCATTTTGGTGTGCCACTGATCCACGGCTGCGACCGGCCTGTGCTCGGTAGTAGCGACCTTGGCCCGCAGCTACATACATTACAAGAGTTGCATTCATTTGCCTGCGGCGTCGCAAGGCCACCGCAAACAGAGCGTCGCTATCATAACTCGGCCGCTGTGTCGGGATGCGCTCCGTATTGATCCGACTGTCGCACGTGTTGGGCCGGGAGCGCCAGTGAACATCGTCGTCGCCGACGGCTCCATGGTGGAGCGGGGTCGCACCACGGCCTGACGATGGCGCCACGTCTGGCCGTGTCGTGACTCAGCAGTGAGTCCTGCTCGGCGAGTCCGGCTCAGTGGTGGAGCGGGGTGATACCGCGGCCGGACGGCCGGGCGACGTCTGGCCTTGTCGTGGCTCAGCAGTGAGTCCGGCTCGGTGAGTCCGGCTCGGTGAGTCCGGCTCGGTGGTGCGGACGTATCGTACCACGGTCGGACTGTAGCGCGCAGTCCGGCCGCCCCTCCCAGTCTCAGCAGTCGATAGCTCGGTGAGTCGGGCCTGATGACGCCACGGCTCGCGGCGTGGCGCGTCTCGCCCACGTCTTCACAGCTCGCCGCCCGACGACCGGCGCGTCCAGCCCGCGGCGCACCGATTGGTGGCTGTCGTCGGCAACGATCGCGACGGCCGATCGGAGGCGGCCGCCCGACAGCAGCACGCGCTGTCGCCGGCTGTTGTTGCGTGCCGGGCTGGGGTGGCGCGAACAGCGCTCGGCAGTCGCCAGCTGCCGGTGTCACGCTCACCACTGGCTAGTTGGGGCCGGGCTCCCTGACCGAGAGGTCATGGCCGGGCTGCCTGGCCAAGAGGTCGTGGGCGGGCTTCCTGGCCGAGAGTCGGGGCCGGGCTGCCTGGCCGAGAGGTCATGGCCGAGCTCCTTCGTCGAGAATCAGGGCCGGGCTGCCTGGCCGAGAGTCAGGGCCGGGCTGTTGCTCAAGAGTCGGGGCCTGGCTCCCTGACCGAGGGTCAGGGCCGGGCTGCCTGCCCAAGAGTTCGTGGTCGGGCTTCCTGGCCGAGAGTCGGGGCCGGGCTGCCTGCCCAAGAGGTCATGACCGAGCCCCTTCGTCGAGAATCAGGGCCGGGCTGCCTGGCCGAGAAAGGGTGTTTGCAGAGTCGGGGCGGGCTCCCGAGGGTCAGGGCCGGGCTGCCTGCCCAAGCGGTCGTGGCCGGGCTTCCTGGCCGAGAGTCGGGGCAGGGCTGCCTGCCCAAGAGGTCATGACCGGGCTCCTTCGTCGAGAATCAGGGCCGGGCTCCCTGGCCGAGAGTCGGGGCAGGGCTGCATGGCCGGAAGTAGGGACAGGGCTGCCTGCCCAGGAGTCGGGGCCGGGCTGCCTGCCCAAGAAGTCATAGCCGAGCTCCTTCGTCGAGAATCAGGGCCGGGTTGGTGTGGGTCGGGCTGCCTGCCGAGAGTCAGGATCGGGTAATCCGGGTCAAGTTCACTATCCGGGAGTCATTGTCAGTCTCCCAACCCGAGAGTCAGGGTCAAATAGTCAGGTTCGGCACTCTACCAGAGAGTCAGGGTCGGGTGGTCAGATTAGCCACGCAGGCCTCAGGGAACGCAGGTCACGTTTCATGGCGACATAACCACGTGATTGGCAGCTGAGTCCACTATGGGTGACAAGCTAAAGGACCGAAAGCCAGGTCAGAAGGCCTAATCAGGACCGGTGGACTTTGACTTATTTTTGGGATATATGCCGCGGCCTTTAGCCGGTCTCTCAGGATGATCACCATGTAGCTGGCGAGAAGTATTTGAACATTCCAGCAAGCAATTTTGGCATTGAACAAGCTGGTGACAACCTGGAAATAGTTCCAATATTTAAGCATTCTAATTGCTAAAGATAGCAGACCATCAATTATATTAATAGATAAGCCAAGCATGTCAATGACATGCAGCATTTAATATTAAAACATCATTCAATAGCAATGCAGACAAAAGAATATCAGATTCGCCGGATATCGGCAGTACAATATGGCTGGAGGCAAGCTAATATGCCCGGTACGAGGCATAAGACTTGCACTGCAGCACATGGTATTGAGACGATGTACCAATGTTGTCGGTTTTGTCCATGGTTCCATAAGCAACCATGACAACCATGTGCATGATTTTTTCCTCTCAAAATCTGTGTAATGAAAATGCAAGGAAAAACAAGCCTTTCAAAAAGCAATTATGCTTCTGTTGTCTGGGCTCCATAGTTAGCAACCGAATTTATTTAAAAATGCATTTATTAAAATGCGCTGCTTAATGCATACCTTCATCTAATGCAAAAAAAGCAAAATTGCCGCCATGGACGAGGATTGATTGAATAAGTTTTAGTAATCTACACACCACGTGCAATATTTTCATCATTCTAACATTATGTTCACAATTCAAATTGAAATATCCTCATACTTCAAACTTAACCTCATACGTCAACCTTGCGTCCTCCACAATCCATCTCCCATGATCAGCTTCCCCACCTTACGGCCGGTGGTTGCGTCGTTTTCGTCTTCATACTACACTCATTGATGTTGAGAAGTCTTGGTGTTAACTGTAGGCTACATAATATAACTCAAGTAATAAACCGCTAATGAAGGCATTGAAAGCAATACCAATCGTGGAAAAGCATCATAAATACAAAAAAACAAAACAATAACCAAACCCCATGAGTATGCTTAGGTTCCATTAATTAATTGTATCACCACCCAAGGTTTGTTCAAGGCTTTAGTGCTTGAGAAACAGGTAGCAATCTTCTATTGCTTTCTCAATTCTTTCAGCCCTTTTAATGCAGCACGTACGGTGACCGTCATTTTATAATTTCATAAAATTCTTACTGTGTCAGCCATTCTTTATAATATAACTGCATTGAAAGCATGTCACTCAAAATGTTTTCAATACATGCCTCAATGATTTAAAGAAATTCAAGTTCGTGTCGGCCGTCGTTTAATAGACCACTTCTTGGTTGTTGGACATGCTGACGCTTTTACATTCTGACCCTAGGTTGTCTGTATTCCTTGCAAGATGTTTTTTATTTTTGCGCCGCATCACCCTTGTACAATCATGGTCATGCGTCATTGTTGACTCGCAGTGTCAGTCGGGTAAATATCAATACCTGGTACTTTCTCGGGTGCATTGCTGTACATGATACTAATTATTGGTTACCTGATGCATTGGTTAAGCCAGACAGCTAACAGTCACAATTATGTGCATTTTGGAATCAAAGAGGCAGGCTGATGACAAACGCGACGCAATAAACAACAGTAATGGAGAACATTTAAGTTTTTTGCCGTGATAGTGCGCTACCATGACTCTTCAAAACAGAATGAAATGCCAAATTTAATATCTCAAGCTTGTCGTGGTACGATGTGAATTCCAAAGTTACGGTGTGGCATTCTGTATACTATTGAATACTGAACAAATCAGCCCTTAGTACTTTTAATTTTGGTGCTTCTTATGACACTAAATTTAGGGAGGAACGTCATGGGAATACCTACATGTTCTATTAATTATTATTAACCATCGTGGTGTTCCTGTGAATGCGTGCAAATACAAAAAAAAGATGTCTGGATATGCATTTTCATTCAATCCACGTTCTGGAAGTGAACGGGGACTTCCCAAATTCATGTGAACTGAACATTCACCCTTTATTAGCCTTAATTAATACCAATGATAATAAGCTATTAATACCATTAGTAATACGCAACTGTTTCTTTTGGACGGGCTTTAGTTCATCAACCAGGCCCAATCGGATTGGGCCACATCAGGCTGGCCAGTCCTCGTCGGTCTCAAAGTTTCCAGCATTTGCCACCTCCAGTCTATACGGCTACCTGTGCATACAAGAGAAATGGAGCCCAGACCGACAGCTGAGTACACACGGCTACCTGGGTAGACTACGTTTTTAGCTACGGCATTTTTCTTGCACTATTTTCCGCGACAGGGTAAGTTAGTTGCATCTCTGTTGTTAAATGGTACACTATTGCAAGATGCTTTTATTACCGACATTTGCGTTGCAAACACAATTTGACACCTGTAACTTCTGTTACCTGTAAGTTGCGTAAATACGTGAGTAACAAAAAGTACATTTCTTATCAATTGTATTGTTCAAGAAATGTTCCTCTAATTGGTGAAGAAACTACGAGCTATGCAATTGCTGAGCGTTCGTAAACACGTTCCAAATTTACAGTCTTATGCATCCCCATTATAGGTTCGATCATGTCCCTTGAATTCACATTGTTGTACGATTCGTAAAATTCGAACGTTCCTATCCACGTGTTATCGTTTTCTTTTTCTTCATCGGTGATGATTCCCCGGGTGAACCAATCTGTTTTGGGTATTTGCTTGCTTTTATTCATTTATGAATGCTCCTGGGAATGAAAAGATGTTTCGGAGTTTCCTATTAGTGTATTCCTATTAGTGCATTATCAGGCACTTCTCATTGTGCCAGGAGGTGGCATGCACACATACATACGAAATAAGTAAAACAAATTACATAGTGATGAATCTTGTATTGCTTCGCTTCGCATGAAAGCCTCGGAGACGTAGTCCGCTAATGCACTTCTTTCCGGCACGTCAGGTCCTTGGCGCACGTCTGACCACGGAAAGCGCCTCCGGTACCGGGTTCACGAACATGACCTGCCTCTGAACAGATCCATTAGTTCAGTTGCACGCCCCGAGAGATGGCCTTGGCGGGGGTCACCGGAACCGTCCACTGTTCGCCGGGCCAGAGGAATCGGAATAGCTCTGTCGCGTGCACGTGCCATGGCGGGGAGTCTAAAAGCAAACGGACGTGGATGACTGTCCCGAAAGAGTGCCAAGCATGAAACATATGCCGTGTATATATATATATATATATATATATATATATATATAGTGTGTGCATTTGTGTGCATGTGTATGTATGTGTGCGTATGCGTGGGTAGCCACGAGCGTAATTGCGAAGTGTGTATTCCTTGGTGCATGCTGCTTGCAGCATGCACCACGACAATGACGCCAGAATACACATTAGTATATGACGGCTGAGAAGATTGGTAAAGCGTATGTAAAAGCAATTTTAATTGTAAGGATTATGTGAATGGCAGATAAATATCAAGATATATAATGTATGAGCATATAGTGCATGTATGTTCCAATGAACGAAAGCTAAGATAAAATTAAGATTGTAGTGAGTTTGCGTTCCATTTGGTTAATTGATCTGTTCCACCCTCGGGCGGGTGTTATGTCGAATTGGGAGTTCGAACACAGGCGACTTCGAGACCGTTGTCGTTACACAAATACCACCGGAAGTACGCCGACACGATTGACGCCACATATGGCCAACACGGAGTGACACCGACACGGAGTGACGCCTCATATGGCCGACACGGAGTGACATTGGCACGGAGTGATGCGGACACGGAGTGGCGCCACATATGGCCGACACGGAGTGACGTCGACACATTTGTCAGGCTCCGGTTTCGCAGGGACGTGGAAACAAGCCATATTCTGTTAAATTTGCTACACTTGTGGCGAAAATGGATTTGCTGATGGTTGATAGCACGCAAAGATGAGGTAGATGGCGAGCCGACTTAAAGGAATTAAGAATCCACAATGAAGCTGTTTACCTTGTCAAATGCAGTAGCCATCGCGTTTTTTGTCATAGCTTAACTTGGTTCAAGGTGATGCATGTGCTAGCGAAGCACGCCAAGAGGTAGCCAATAAAATCAAGGCCGCTATTGCTATTCGCAGTAGAGCGTTAAATGCATTCCTATTTTTCCAAAACGTAGACATCTGGAAAACCGCTCGTTTGCAATACAGCGATCCTAATATTGAGAAATCTAGACTGTTGCTTCTTCCCAGATGGTCCTGGCAACGGCCGCCTTATTCCGCCTCTCCTTTCCACAATCGTTCTGCAGTGATGAGCGACCACTTTTCAAACAGTTTGGGGCGGCTTCGCAGTGATGAGTGACCACTTTTCATACAGTCTGGTGCGGCTATCGAGCGATCTTGATGCCGTGGGAAAAAAAGTTAAATGTGGGAGCGCCCATGTCATTCAAGACTCCCTAAGCATTTGGGCCATTTTCATATCTTTTCATGATGAGGTGATCATTGCAGGAGGGTGTCTGGTTCGCCGTAGGACGCAAATAGTAAGATGGATGACATGGTTAATGCCTGTCATATTGCTATATTATTTCGCGGATTATTTCGCGGATTACAACCAATTCGAATGGACGTGGCAATTTGCAGAGGAATTTTTAATAGGAAAATGAAATACCTCCTGGGCTGTTGGAACATGATGAATGCACTGATATAAAGGCTACAGAAGATAATTAATTAATTAAGCTCTTTAATTTACTGGATTGAAGGGACATATATGTGTGTGGCTTCGTCGGGAAAATGATTCCAACAACGTTCGTGCATGTATTATTCATGTACTCGCCCCAGTACTTTTTATTGAACGATTGATCGATACTATGTCTGTCCATTTTTCACCACTGCCACTGCCAAATTTTCGTATGCCCACGGTATGGCACAGTCTGAACTCAATCTGTGTGGAAAGTTTGTCGTATATCGTATGTCTACCTATCCACCTATGTGATGAAAAACGTGTTGTCTGTCTCCTACCCCTCCCCCTGGTCTGACCAGGATCTAGGCCAGCAAGCGCTAAGGCCAAGTGGGGAAGGCAGAGACTCGTCACGACAAAGATCAATCATCATATTAACGGGGAACAAGCCTTGCTTTACATGGAAATTTGAAAATCGGGACAGTTCACCTAGCTTCGCCGCACTGGATATATATAGATACAGCGTAGCTGTGATAGCTGAGAAAGGTTTTCAACTCATGCATTTATGATACTCGATAGCATTGTTGAACTAGTTCTGCTTCATTCTATCTTTTATATAACAATTTTATCGGTTCCTTCCTGTTGCAGAAATTCTGGCTGCACCACCACCGCAGGCTCATGCAAATTGATCAACTGGAGTGTTGGATGACGAATGATATTTGTGTACTGAAGCGAGTCGCACTGCGTCGTTGCGCCATATATATATATATATATATATATATATATATATATATATATATATATATATATATATATATCCATATCTTTAGTTTTGCCGGTCGTTCGAAAATGCAATCATATATAGCTCCCAGCATGCGACCAGCGGCTTTCTATGTGCTAGCGTCACAGACAACGTAATGATGTGATAGGCACATGTCACGGAAACACACTGAAGCCCAACACACACTTACACCAGCCACACAACCATGGGCTCCGCCACGTTATTTTGATTGGGGAATATAGCAAAGGCGATCCAACGAACCTGCCTGAGACGGAAGCTGGACAACAACGCAGACATTCCACTAACTTATCGGGTTTGCATCGCCACCAATCCGGAGTCAGTTTTCATATATTAGTGAGGCATCGAAAAGTAATTATTCGTGTCCGTATTTGAAGAAAACTGTATCGAATATACCTTTTCCTTACAAATTACACATGGGGCGCACGTATGAGAGATAGTCAGATCCTTCCCTCATTCCGACATTGGATGAGGAAATTGCACCAAGGAGTATTGCCTTACAACAGAGCATGTGAGAGGAGAGGGGGTCAGGATCCTCCCTGGTTTCGTAGAACCCTCATTGAACCCTCCCCAGAAAATGCTACTCCGCAAGAAAATCAGCCTAAGCACAACGCAATCAATAGGAGGGATGAGACAACTACAAAGCTGATGTCTTTTTCATTCTAGGTTGGAATTATTGCCTGTGGAAGGGAAATTCTTGCTCCTGGACCTCCCGTTCCTGGAATGTCGAAAGGTCTCCACATACTCCCTTTACCATTATATTTTGGAAACGGACTCGCTATGGCCGTTCGTTCCGGACAACCTTTACAGCAGATATTCGACAAAATCGGACACTTGACGTGCGCTCCACGTAGCTGCGATTCAGAAAACAATGCAATGCATAAACGTTCAAAACAATCGCTGCTATTCCGTGCCGTTTCTTATTGCAGTCTTCACGACGCACCAACTCATTCTATTTTATACGGTCAATGCTCACGTGGATTTGTAGCGGCAGCGAGAAGCGACAGAACGACACTCAACCTTTCGGTTGAGAGGCTAGCGCTCCACCCCGGGACGAACCTCTCTTTTTCATATCGTTTTTCATTTGTATGTTTCCAACACAGGTTACAGTTGATGCAAAGGCGAGGTCATGTGACGACACAAACTTGGTGAATATACCCAATGGGCCACATACGTCATGCACGACCGCTCCGCTTCTTGGTAGTGCCTGCTCGGTGTGGCCATGGTGCCTGCTCGGTACAGCCATGGTGCCCGCCCGGAGCACGCGTAGTATCTGCTCGGTGCGGCCATGGTGCCTGCTTGGACTGGTTGGTGCCGTATTTGGTGCAGCACCTGTGACTGGGTGATCTAGATAGCCCATCGAGCTTTCGGCTCATGTCGCTTCTGTCGAACTTTTCACAAATTTCGAAACATTTTGTGCAACAAACTCGTTGGGTACCTCTCACCACACAATATACTGTCTCCTCGCCAACACATGCCTACACACCTAAACATTGTTCCGTGGACGCCGTGTTCGATGCTGTGACATTAAATGCTTCGACCGAATGAGCCTCAACATCGACAGAAGCGAAATCCAATCATCGTATCAGCGGATTTGAATAAATCCTTTGACAGCATCGATCACGCTGCCCGTCAAAAACTCCGATGGTCAACCCCACTTGGTTCGCAGCTACCTGGGTGGCCGGGGACGGCTAGTGAGAGGGGTCTCAGAGGCCCGTCCCGTCACCTGCGGTGTCCCCCGGAGTTCCGTAGCCTGCTTGCTCTTCAACCTCTTCATCAACCTGTTACTTTCCCTAACATCACCTTAGCTTATTCTTATCCACCCCATCGTATGCTGACGACACCCAGCTGCTTGACCAAGCCACTCAGATCACGAAAATCTGCAGAATTGCAAAGCCCGCTTAGTCACTCACACTCACTCAAAATTATTCAGACCTACTTTTGGTCAACCTCACTAAACATGGACTATGACAAAATGGGTTTCATTCTCATTGGTTTTCTGCAAAACATAGAAAGGCAGTATATTTCGAAGTTTGAAATTTAAAATGTCATACCACCACAGGCAGAACGTCAAGCTGCTGGATGTCTTCATACATCAAGTTGTATAGCGGAGGGGGAGGAGGGCACACCTCACACAAGTCGCTCGGAGATGGAACTGCGAGCTCTGCCTGTACAGGCTCCGTCACCAATGGACGAAGGATACTCACATTCCTTAATGAAACCAACGTCTTTCCGCACATCGTTTACTGCATTTCGGCCTGGAGAGAAACATTCAAAGGTCAGCTACAAAGTAAAAAAACTTATCAACTTCGCAGTCAGAATTGTCAGGGGAACCCACCACTGAGACCACATCAGTCCGGATTTGGAGTTCTTGTGGTGGCGCAGAATTGAGCGCCTATTGGAGAGGCGGGATACCACCCAATTATTTAAGGTACTCCACAGCCGCTCATGTCCTAGGGCTCTACATGAAATGTTTCGAGTCCGCTCCGGGGTGTCGCGGCGCGTGACCCGATCGGCCAGCGCCGCTGAGATGCAGTCGCCTCCGGCCATCTCGGCCTGCAGTTCAGAAGTTATTTTTATGTCGACTGTGCAAGAAATAAAGTAGGGAGATTTGATTTGTATAATTGGCCAAGTATTCATACTAAGCAATCCAGGTAATCCAGAAATGAATCGACCAGGAAATCCCAGTGTGCGGAATCTTGCATAGAGCGTCACAAAACAAAATCATTCGAACCTAAATAGCAACACGTAAAATATACAGCAATAGGTTGATTGTTAACAAACATAGCAAAACTATGAAACAAAATTCCAATTTGGCCGGCTAAGTACCAAAATTACAGCTACAAAGCCAGTAACTTGTGATAGACAACATTTAAATGCATATGAAGCTGAGTGGACATCGGAAAAAAGATAAGATTAACAAGACATGGACTAAAAAGGACAACTGCCGTCGCCATTTTGCAATTATCAATATACCAAAAAAAGCTGAAGTATCCAATAAGATTGCAATTTGACCTACTAAGTGCTAATATTCCTGCCATAAAACATTTCCACGTGATAGGCAATATTTCAGTGCACATGCAACTGAGTGGACATCGATAGAAATCTTTAGCCATAGAAGGAAATGAGGGTTAAGGCAAATATTTCAACTTAATTCCCTTTGGCGATATAGGGGGCTCAGGTGCCGGCGATTGACGTTCATGAACTTTTCGTGCCATAACATTTTTTTTGTCGTTTAATAGGTAGCATTCAAGAACACGAATGCCGTCTTATGGAAAAACTCCGCATGCCCACTTTCGCATCTTCTGGACTTCATGCGGCACTGCGCGTATGTGCACATGTCCATTGCAATTTTCGAGGAACCGTAGGTCAATTTCAAGGCAGCTGATAAAACATAAGTTATGTTTTTGAGCCGGAGTGGCAACAAGGATATTGTTAAGGGGCAGTCCGACCCCCCCCCCCCCAAGAAAAAAGAAATGTGATGAAACAGACAACAATTTTGACGAGCTTCGCGCTTCCAAAATTAATGGTTTTGCGCGGTGAATATCTGAAAATTATACTTGGATATATGGTATTCTCAGTTTTCAGGGGATGGGCAGCCCCTCCTGAGCACGTTACATGTCTGTCTATAAAAACGAGTGTTGTTTGGTTGGTTATTGGTTCTACAACACATCGACCGTTGAGTCATGTAGCGCCGCCAATCTCTCACGCCGATTGGTCGCGGGCGAAGAGTAGCGACAGGTGAGAGTAGAACCTACAATCTTTCGATTGTGAGACGGTTAACTTACCCCTAGGCTACTCGTCCCCTAAAAGTGAGTGTGGCGGTGCCGGCTTTAGCCTAATATTATTGTGGAGTACCCATGGATCGTTACCGTGTGAACAAGGAGGTAACTGTCTACGCCGCCTATCACGCCGGCCGCCGCGTGCTTGTGATTGGTAGCGGGTCGGTCTAAGCATGCCATGCAGGGTTGTCAGTTGGGTTAGTACGGTGTTTTGCAGTTCGGCTCTTCTACATCCGCTGTACCTCTGGGTAGCCGTTCACGTTATGAATTGCAAGGCAAATGGGCTCATCTATGTCTGAGGTGACCTTCCAAGTCAAGCGAAAGCAATCAATGCTTAGGTGTTGTTGGCCAGCTAGCCGCCGCATCAGAACATGCACAAAAATGAACAGAGTGGCCCCGCTACCCTGGGGGACTCCACTAAGAACATTTTGCCATATGACTTTGTACCATTTAGCATCACTCCTTTGTTGCTATCTAAACCACAACTCTATCCATTTTAAGATGCCTAATACCATGGGACTGAAGCTGTATCATAACCGTTTATGGGTACCTTTCAAGGCCTTACTAAAGTCCAGATATGCTAAACAACCTGATTTCCTGATCAAATTGTTCGTGGCGAAGTTCAAAAGCAAGAGATTGTGAGACACGATCGTCCTTTCTAAACCCATGTTGGTATCTTAATAATGTCTGTCTATAAAAACGAGTGTTGTTTGGTTGGTTATTGGTTCTACAACACATCAACCGTTGAGTCATGTAGCGCCGCCAATCTCTCACGCCGATTGGTCGCGGGCGAAGAGTAGCGACAGGTGAGAGTAGAACCTACAATCTTTCGATTGTGAGACGGTTAACTTACCCCTAGGCTACTCGTCCCCTAAAAGTGAGTGTGGCGGTGCCGGCTTTAGCCTAATATTATTGTGGAGTACCCATGGATCGTTACCGTGTGAACAAGGAGGTAACTGTCTACACCGCCTATCACGCCGGCCGCCGCGTGCTTGTGATTGGTAGCGGGTCGGTCTAAGCATGCCATGCAGGGTTGTCAGTTGGGTTAGTACGGTGTTTTGCAGTTCGGCTCTTCTACATCCGCTGTACCTCTGGGTAGCCGTTCACGTTATGAATTGCAAGGCAAATGGGCTCATCTATGTCTGAGGTGACCTTCCAAGTCAAGCGAAAGCAATCAATGCTTAGGTGTTGTTGGCCAGCTAGCCGCCGCATCAGAACATGCACTGTGCCATTCTTGTGTACAAGAACTGACCAGTTGCGTTTCGAGTAGATCAGAATAATGATTAGCTGGAAACTTGTAGATTATGACGACACTGGAGACTGCATGGCGGCTGACAGGGTGATGTTCCGGATCAATATGGTGCAAACGGGTGTGCAAGCAAGTCGCATAAATCGTGAACCATGTTCGGACCAAGTCGACAGTGCGGCCGTCAACACCGCCAACGCTTTCTTTTTGCCGATCAGAAATCGACATGCGATGTCACGCTTGACAATATAATGGTCGTCTGAAACATGCGCCCCCTATGATTGGTCTAAGGCTGTGCTGACTGCAAACCGTCGACATTGGTCATAACCTGGCGATGTAGCCATGCATAACTGCTACGATCCACATCAGTTTTCAGCATCAATAATCACTACCATTCGCTGGCATATCAGACAGAGTGAAGGAAGAGCTGCGCATGAAGGAACTTTCATATCATGTCCGACTACAACATGCGCTTTTCATGCATACATATTTGACCAGATGCCTGACAATTAGTGTGGGTGTGATCCCCCCCCACAAACGGGATGGTTGGGGGATACACCCTTCTACCACCCTACCATGTAGTGGAGCCATGCACACAGCTACATATCGGCACTTAAATCAATTTAAATTTAATCGTGTCGGGATAAATTGTATGGCTGGACTATACACAAATAGTTCACTGCATTGGACTTGGAAGCTGCTAAGGCACGTGCCAAAAAGTCCAGAAATGCACTCTGCATTCCACACCCCACCCCACCCCTACAAGAACACAGCACTAACTCCACTGCATAACCACCGTGTTCCACCTTTATTCCCACTCATTCAAGTCCCCCACTCATCATCACTCAATTCCCCTCTCCTTACCATACGGTTCACCATCACCACATCCGATCCAATCCATCCACCTTCCACCACTCGATCTAGTAATTCTCCCTTTCAACCGCAATCCCAGGACGCATCACATTATGCTCTCTCTCTCTCTCTCTCTCTCTCTCTCTGTCTCTATCTCTCTACCTCTCTCTCTATCTCTCTCTCCATCTCTCTCTATCTCTCCATCTCTCTCTCTCTCTCTCTATCTCTCTCCATCTCTCTCCATCTCTCTCCATCTCTCTCCATCTCTCTCTATCTATCTCTCTCTCTCCATCTCTCTCCATCTCTCTCCATCTCTCTCTATCTCTCTCTCTATCTCTATCTCTATCTCTATCTCTATCTATCTCTATTTCTATCTCTATTTCTTCTTTTCTATCTCTCTTTATCTTCTATCTCTATCTCTATTTCTATCTCTATTTCTTTCTATCTCTATTCTCTATTTCTATCTCTATTTCTATCTCTATTTCTATCTCTATTTCTATCTCTATTTCTATCTCTATTTCTATCTCTATTTCTATCTCTATTTCTATCTCTATTTCTATCTCTATTTCTATCTCTATTTCTATCTCTATTTCTATCTCTATTTCTATCTCTATTTCTATTTCTATTTCTATTTCTATTTCTATCTTCTCTATTCTCTCTATCTCTCTATCTCTCTCTATCTATCTCTCTCTCTCTCTATCTCTCTCTATCTCTCTTCGCTCTCCTCTCGCTCTCTCGTCTCTCTTGCTCTCTCGCTCTCTCGCTCTGAAGCAGCATGGCATGCCGTACTGCTGAGGGATAGTGATACAAAATGAGAAAATATCATAAGCTGAAATACTAGCTGGCGGAATGACATCTCTTTGAAACCGCGCCGAGCGATTTTGGTGAGTTAATGTATTTTGACTGTTGTAAGCAAGTCTGACATATCTAACCCAGTGAAGAGCCTTGCATCGGGAAATTGATCTTCTGCATGAATGTTCTTTAAAAAAATTACACGATGCATGGAGCATTAACGCATGCCCTTCAGCCATTCGCAAAGCTTACCAACTGAAATCCTTAGCTTCATGAACAACGACTTGCCAATGCTATCCGCCTGTGTGCAGTCTGATGGACCAAGTGAGCTCGAGTCAGCTCACGCCCAAAGTGACGCCTTCGAACATATTTGAATTGCCCATATACTTAGTCTTCGATAACACAGTTAATTTTTCGTGTTCGCAGCACTTTATATCGAATTCCACTTGTGAACCATCACAGCACAGTATGGCAATCGCGGCGATTCTCTCGCCCAGTCAGTTTACCAGCGACATTGCCTGTCGAGGTCATCTTAAAAAGTTATTGCGGTGCTCTTTGAACGGTTCACCAATTCGCCGTAAAAACAAGGCGAGCTTTGATAAAATCACGACCAACGGCAAGATGTATGCCAGATATCTATTCCATGCGCACAGCATAGACTCGAAGCCTTTGTCTTGCCCGGTTTATGCCGATGTAAATTACAGATATCTACACATTGGAACAGTTGCGCAGGCGATAAGCGATTTATGTTGCTGGGCGGCGAGATGGCCGGAGACGATTCGTGACAATAACTGTCGCTATCAGGACGAGCAGTGCGCCGCAGGCCATGGGCGGGGTCGTCACCGGATTGATCGCCTGACCCGTCACGGAGTCGGCCGGCAACTAAGGAAGGTGCTGTCACGCAACAGCGACAATATCGCCCGCTGATCAACGACAAGGTGCTGCATTGGATGCAGGAGCAAGTTGACCTCGGTGGCACTTCTGTATTTACATATTCAGGAAGGTAATGGGGTGTGACATTTCCTCTGATATGTGTCGTGAGGATGATGGTTAATTCATAATGAGAAGGATGACGGCAAAGCTGATGTAGACATGCGGTAGCGCAAGGGATAAGAAATGTCTGAACTCAGGAATTTGAAGTTCTGATTCTTCTTTGTTCTCAAATTAGTCCTATTCACGGAGCCGTCACTGTTTTTTCCGAATGGTCAAAAGAAACGGCCACAACTTCGCAGCGCGCCATTTCAAACTTTAAAGTTTGAAGGTTGATGTAATTCCGTGTAGCTGTTGGAAGACCACAGTAGCAAGCCACAGCGGCTCCACGTCTCGCCTAACAGCGACGAGCGCCTTCCATCGCAACAGCGTACGTGCATGACACACAGCTAAGAGCATAATTGACTGCCACAATTACCGTACTTTTCGGGACACAATTGCATTACACTTAGTCACCAGCTCAGCTCGTCTTGGCTATGCATGCTGCTGGAGCGGCGATCGATGTAAGCTTTATAACGTGTCCTGGTGGCACCAACTGGCATACCTAGACATCATATACACCTGCCATATGTTGTGTAGAGATGAAATATGGGCTGCCACTAGACTACTCTAAGGATGCAAAACTAATCAGACCCGGCGCCGTCTCGGTAGCTAAATGAAAATCAATCTTCATGTTCATGGTGGTGTGTGTGTGTGTGGTGTGTGTGGGTGAATTTGGCCAGCCTGCCACCGTGTGGTGATGTCGGCTGGTTCCGGTTGGAGAGAAGATGTGTTAGAGAGTGAGTAGTGTAGGGTAGGAGGATGCATCAGAGGGGGAGGTTTAGTTGATCTGCTGAGCAATGTTGAAGTAGAGTTGAGATGGTCTTGAAGAGTAGAGTTGAGGTGGTCCGGATCGATTGAAGATGAAGAAATGGTGCAGTAGAGTTGTTTGAGAGCCGGAGATGATGAAGTCGAGAAAGGGTGTCAGTCCCGTCGGTGCCACATTGGGGTATGGGGTTCTGGACATCGCCATTTGTGTAACATTGCAAGAACGTGTTTTTTTTCTTTTTGTAACGTATCTTTTTACTGTTTTCCGTTTTTTTCTACTTTTTGCTCATTTTTCTTTCGTTTTTTTTCACATATATTTTCCATTTTTTATCTCGAGCGTGGTGAGCTTCAGTGTGATGTTGTTTGTTGTGCAGTAGTTTGTGATATGTTGTCTTTGCTTGTTGTATTTGGTGCAGTATATGAGTATGTGTTTAATTGTGAGTGTGTGGTGGCATGTGGTGCATTGTTGTCGTTATTGCTTGTGTAGGAGGTAGGAGTGTGTGAGTGCTGTGTGTCCTATGCATAGTCGTGTTAGTGTCCGTTCTTTGAGTCTGGTGTTTTGGTTGATTGAGTGCCAGTATTCGTGTTTCGACTGTATGTCGTATAGCTCTGTTAGTGCTGTATTCCATGTTTGTTGTGTGTTTGTTGATGGCCTGCCGTATTGTGGAGTAGTTGTCAGATTGTGAATAGGGACATTGTGTGGTTTGTTGTAGTGTTGTGGCTATGTTTGCTTCTGCGTCTGCGTGTTCGTTGCCATGTATATTTGTGTGACTTTGGATCCAGATAAGTATTGGAAGTTGTTGTAGTGTTAGTTGTTTGTGGATATGTAGTATTTTAGGTATGAGAGGGTGTTTGCATTTGGTGTAGGGTGTTATGCTCTGTGGTGCTAATTTTGCGTCTCTGGCTATGATGTTATGGTAAATTTTGGTGTTGTGTATGGTACAGTATGCCGAGAAGATTGCGAATAATTATGCTGTGTATGTGGATGCTGTGTCGTGCAGACGGACACGTAGGATGACCGCGGCGGTACTGCGTTGGGCTCAACACCGCCGCTGTGCTCGTCTGCTATGTATGTGATTTGGGGCCGTCTGTATATATGATGTTGTAGTTGGCATATTGTGCTGTGAATTGTAAGAATAGTTGTATTTCTGCGTGTGCATATGTGTTTTTCGGTCTGTCAATAAGGAAGTGTGTGTTGGGTGTAGGTTGTTTCCACCATGCGATGGGTTGTGGGAGTGGTGTTGTTGTGGGGATTGTTATATCTAGAGTGTTTCGGTGTTGTATGCGGCAGCCTATTGTAGTCTTTAGTGGTGTTGATCTCATGAGTTGGTGTATGCGTGTTGTGCGAAGTTTCAGTACCTGGGTGCATGGGCGTTGTTTCGTCAGTTGTGTCTTGTAGTGGTACCTAAGTAGCGCTTCTGTGCGTTTGCGCTGTAGTTCTGGTATGTGGTTGTATATGTGGAGAGCAAGAGAAGATAAGGTGGTGGAGGTTCCTGTTACTATTTGCAAGCATTGACTTTGAAGAGAATGTATAATTTTGAGGTTTGATTTAGCTGCGTTTTCGAAGAGTGGGGATCAGCATTTCAAAATTGGCCGAGTGGGTGATTTGTAGAGAGTTAGAAATGTATTTCGGTCGGATCCCCAGTGTGTGCCAGAAAGTGCTTGTAGCATGTTTATTCTTTTTGAGACGCGTTTTTGTATGTTTAGGAAGTGTGGCCGAAAAGATAGTCGTGGGTCTAATGTGATACATATAAATTTCGTTGTGGTGACGAAAAGAATGGCTGAGTTGTCTATTTTTAGAGGTTGTAGGTTTGTGTCTGTTGTAGCTGAAAATCATGCATTTGGATTTGAGTGGTGCGATGTGAAGGTTTGGTGTGGCAAGTTTGTTGTGGAGTTCTGTTAGTGCATGTGGTAATATTGTTAGTGCGTGTGCTGGTGCTTCGGTAGATGTCCATAGTACTACATCGTCGGCGTAGATTGCAATTTTTGTCGAAAAGTTGTTGGTGATGACTGAATTTAGAGCTAAAATAAAGATTAGGGGACTGAGAACAGAGCCTTGCATTAATCCGGTTGTGGGGAATTTGGTGTCTGAAGTGTGGGGCCCAATTTCGACTTGAAAAGATCTGTGGAGTAGATAGAAATGTAAGTACTGTATCCGTCTGCCTTGTATGTCTAGATTGTGTAAGTGTTGTAGTAGTGCCGTTATGTTGGTGGTGTCATAGGCTTGTTTTAAATCCAGGAAGTGGCGACAAGGAAACGTTTCCTTGTCGCCGCTTCCTGGATGTGTGTGATAAGGTAAGTAAGGTTGTCTAGACATGATCAATTAGGAAGGAAGACTGATTGAATAGGAGTGATTAGTTTTTGTGTTTGGATGATTTAGATAAAGCGTTTTTTTTTTTAATAAGGCGTTCGAATAGTTTGTGGAAGCAACTAGTGAGGGCAATAATGCGATAGGAAGTGCAGAGAGTTGAGTCCGTGTATGGTTTAGGTATAGTTATGAGAAAAGCATATAACCAGGATTGTGGGTGTGTATGTGTGCTCTATGCGGTGTTATAAGTGTCGAGTAATGTGTGCAGTGCTGAGGTTGATAGGTGTTTGGAGAAGGAATAGTGAATGTTGTCCGGTCCTACTTGTGTTACCTTGTGTTACCTGTCGTCTGTGCGATTGCTAGTTGTAGTTTTATGAGTGTAAATCTAGTATTGTAAAGGTGTATGCGTGTGTGTCTGATTGGAGGTGGGGGTTCGTGGAAGTGTAGATGATCTAAGATGGTAGTGGTCTGCGAATACGCTTGCTATTGTTTGTGGGTCTGTTCTGATGTTGTTGTTGTGTCTAAGTATGATGGCTTTGATTGGGGGTCTTTGTCGGTGTTGGAATGTTTTCAAAAGTGTCCAGATTTCACCGAGAGTTGTAAATCTGTTAAATTTAGTACAACATGTGTTCCAATAAATATTTTTTTTGGGCGCTTATTGATGATAGTTTTACATTGTGTTCTGAGTTGTTTGTATATCGCGAGTGTTTCTGATGTGCGGAGTCTTTCGTATCTATGTCTTGCATGGTTCCTCGCGCGGATCGCCCTGTGGCATTAGTCACTCCACCAGGGAGCCGCGCGAGGTTTGTGTTGGCGTCGTGGTTTTGTTTGTGGTATGTGCTGATGTGCTGTGGTGATGAGGATGTCTGCGAATTGTTCTGTTGATAGTTGAGGGTTGTGGGCTGTTTGGACTGCTAGGGATTCTGAGAAAGGTGTACAGGTGGCTTTTTGTGGGTTCCACCGGCCAGGCTGGGGATTGGGTGGGCCAGTGGTTGGGATATGGTGCTAATGCACGTGCTACGTGCATTAGCTAATGGGAAATGCACGAATGCAAGTGCTAATGGGAATTGCACGTGCTACGGTCAATGGTGCTCTTGCTATCTGCACCAAGCTTTTTAAGGCTGGTTCCAAAACTGAACTTTCATTTTAGGTCCAAAGCCAAAGTTGTAAAAGTTGGAAAATTTCACAATGAAATCCTTGGCACTAGACAAATAATGTTCGACATGCTGCTGAGGTTTTTACAGATGCATTGTTCATTCAATTACCAGTTGAATGATGCTCCTTATATTGCATTGCGATGTACGCCTCACGAATCAGCTCTGATCAAGAAGTTTATCTTATCATCAGAAGGATGAAAAAGGAATAAAAACATCCAAAGTTGTTTGTGATGCTTGGGTGAGTAAAAATTGGCAATGCCTCTGAATGATCCCCAACACCCAAAAAGGTAACCAAGGGTCAACCGAGGTCCATCGATGTCAAAGGTTTGAAGACGTTGAATACACATTGGAATACGAGTTTCCTCATCCAAGTTATCCTAAAGCATACAGCTGTGGTCATTGGCTCCTTCCCTGTACAAACAAAAACTAAGAATTTTTTGTTTCTTCGAAAAATGGTCCCAGAGGTGCGACGTCTTAGGATATCTTCTATGACGTCACATCTCAGTGGCTTAACCTGGCTTCGAAAAGAAATTCACAAAAAGCTGCGAAAAGGTTGCCCCACAAGCCATCCAAAATATAAACATTTGTGTCTTGGCCTAGCAAAAAGCGGAGGATTGTCCATCGAATTGGTGGGAACAAGGAAGACCTTCCTTTTTGGGCGACTACAAAATGGTAATATTTTTCCTCAAGTGTCATGCAAAATATTCTATCATCGAGAACATTTTGAAAGAGTCGGACGTTAATTTACTCACACTTCAATTGTGACACCGGTAAACAAGTAGGTCCGTCCTGAGGTATATGTAATCACGTTCAGAAACTTAACATAAGCGGAAAATGGAATAAGTGAATAACACGAAGCAACGAGAGTGCGATGTAGTGCCGACCGACGCTGGACTAATGCACATTCCAAGTTTGTCCAGCCGTCATTTGCCCCTGTACGCTTCTCAATTCCCAATATATTTCCCAGTTATATGACCTATGCAGCCGATGCGCCCCTAGACTACAATCAATTTCCGAGCGTGGCAACCTCAATTGGCGCAGGGTTACCGCTTGATTTCTTCACCGTCATGATGTCGCCCTGATACTGTCGCTCAATCCTGCGCCACACGTCAACGCGCAGCCAATCGGAGCCTCTGTCTCGTCTGGGTGGGCGCGGCTACGATGACGTCACTTGGCAGACCGTTTCGTATGCTACCCACAATGCCCCACAGGTTCCCTGTCCGAGGAGGCCTCGTCGGGCTATCAGTTGCATCGGCTGCAGAGTTGGTATCAGCTGTAAATGTGCTCATCATTATCGTTGTCACAGCCAACTACGCTAATATGCCGCTCAGCTTCCCTCATTTCCAGCCGTAGGGTTTCTTGCTATATTAGCCAGTTGCTCTTTATACCCAGAGAAAGCAAACCATCTGGCACATATATATCAATACCTCACGACTGTCAACCATTTCACCATGAATAAGTCTCAGAATATATTCCTGAATTTTTAGGTGCGCAAAAACAATATTTTCTCGATTACATACCACGGCTATATTTTCAGCTATAAAAGACCATTTAAAGTCTTCATCTATTATCGACCATATTAATTCCTTCGGTGATAATATTGGAGAAATTGAAGTAAGTCACGTGAAGACAATGCATCACGGCATAATATGTGCCTGACACCGAGCCCTGCACACACCGGCGTCATCATCACGGCAGCTTTACCACAATGAAGGGCCGCTCGCACGGTCGCCGCCAATTGTTTGGTATTGTTGCCATCAACACTGACGGCCAACGGTGAATAGTCTGCGCCAACGGCCGCCGCCATCAATCGCCTAATCGAATCGACTTAAAATAGCCACTGCCAAGTCGGCGCCGATATTGATATTTCTGGCCAGATCACTTTGGATTGATGATACCTTGCGGGCAAGTGACTGCCGATGAGCAGTTTTCTCACCTCACAGCCTCGAAATTTACGGGCTCCTTCACTGTCTTGCTGTACGACTGGGGGAATGTTGGGCCCCTTTTCCACCTCGCTGTACCACGTAGTTCCGGACTCTTGTTCTACCTCTCACCTAGCCATTTCCTGTCTCACTGAACCTGGACAATTCCGGCGCAAGCCGTAATACAGTGGATGATATCGTGCGAGATGTACAGAACTTTTATCTTAACACCTTCGCCGTCTGCCTAGTATAGGCGAAGTCACCTGCAATTAGAGACGGATGCATGATTGGGACTTGGGAGAGGGCCATGCAGCCAATGAAGTAGTGAGCAGAAACGTGTGGAACGACATGGATGATAAAACTATATAGATAAATAAAAAGAGCAACTAAAAGTGGGATGTTTGCGATGTGCACCCAGTGTGCTCAGCAGAAGTCTACTTACAAATGACCTTTTTCATGACTGTCGAACATGGAAACTGGAACTCGGCTCAGTGCCGGTTGCTGGTGCTGCAGTCACGCCACCAGTCGCGGACGTTTTTTCCTGGTGAACGTGGCGCCACTTCTTCGGGGGTAGGGGAGAGAGAGAGAGAGATGGGAAGGGAGGGAGAGAGAGAGAGGGGAAGTAAAGTACCCAGTACCATTTAATTTGTACTTATAATGTCTGCAGATGGGTCACGTAATGAACACATCCAAACACCCTCACCCTTGTTTAACCCTTACCCGTCATTTCCCTCATCTAACGCTTACCCGAGAAACTTCCACTGCATACCATAATTTTGCATAAGCCTGATTTTCTTTATCATTACTTGCCTATTTTTTGGGCATTTTCCATTTCAGGATCGCTGTCTATCACCGTTGCCTTCTAACTTGATGCTAGTTTATCTTTGTATTTTGGACTGTGCAATTCGTCACCAGAGACCACTGTAGATCGCCGTTTTGCAAGCACAATGTTTTCAACAGAAGTATGTAAGTGATGACGTGTGACCTCCAAGGCCTTTGTGCAATCAACTGGTCGGCGAGCTCCATGTCACTTTGTTTACCAGCGGAGACGACCATGGAGTGACG
Organism: Imbricaverruca yamaguchii; assembly: GCA_034440575.1. Taxonomy (NCBI): domain Eukaryota; kingdom Metazoa; phylum Arthropoda; class Thecostraca; family Neoverrucidae; genus Imbricaverruca; species Imbricaverruca yamaguchii. The sequence continues at coordinate 314,287 of JAOTOL010001210.1, forward strand.
AGCACACCGTATTCCTGTCTCGTTGCAACGAAATTCCGCCAGCTGCGCACAAACCTGATCAGCTGCAGCCAGTTCTGGTGAGCTACACACTCACACCGGGCCAGTTGCAGGCACCTCACCCGTACAGACAGTCAGCTGTTTAAATTCCAGACACTCGGCAACAATCAATACAGAGTACAGTCCACGTGAAATTACCATGAGCATCAAACACCGACCTCATCAAATATCAACTGGATTCGACAAGACTCTGGATTTCCTGGTGGAAATTTAAATGTCAGCCACGCTCCCTTAAGCTTCTTCTTGAAACCGCTATTAGCGGAAACAAAGCTTGCACATTCCACATTGCCTGTTGAATGATCTCAAATTCAACACCGCAAATGAACATTGCTACGTTTGTAACGCACAATACATGCAAATATTTCGACTCCGGAGGATTCACTGATTTTCTGGCGCCTTATATTTTCAAAGCATTATGTTTATGAGGACCCCGGGCTAGAACCTATCACATATTAGCAGACCCTGCAGCAAAATAAGCTGAAGCGTACCACATACCAACATACCTTGCAATAGAATGAGCGTAAGCTTAAACACACACATATACACACACACACACACACACACACACACACACACACACACACACACACACACACACACACACGCACATATACACGAATGTGATCTTCTTCAGTTGACATAATATTCTGGAAGGTTCGATGAACGATTTGCTTGGAAGATTTCAGCCTATGAACCAAGTCATTCGCATAATTTAAGTGTTCACTGTACTCAGTTGGGACTCTCTTGTCGGAACCATTAACTTATTGCCAAAGTTTTCGTTACTAGTGTGATTTACTTGGACCAAGAGATTGCCAGTTCGCGGATGGTTTCCTTACAACTGTGATGCGGCTTTAGGTTTACCCTCGCAGTGCGGGGAAGGGGGACATTTTTATATCTCATAAGGTTTCACTGCATAATCTGTTCAACTATGCAAGATATCGCTTTCGGGTTTGGACCATCTGTTGACGATTTATGAGCAAAGAAATAGAAAATAAAGATATAGATATAGATAAATAAAGCAAAGAAATAAAGCAAATAGACAGAGAAGAAAAGATATAGAAAACAAATTGATATCGCAAGTCTGAATGTTCAAAGATGGAGCTACATAATACCGGGTACCGCATCTTTACATCTTGCTTAAGGGAACAGTGAGTTTGCACATGGCAACATTCGGCCCCACATTGCGAGGGGCAGGTCATCGTGCACTTCGAGAGGTAATGAAGAAACCCGCTATGTGAGATATCATGCGGCTTGGCTTTATGATGGCGTGCCTTGCACATTTCGATGCACGACATACAAATATAGTATCTGTATATTACGCGGGTATATTTCACGCCGTAGTATCGTAACTTGTCTTCGCATATGACTGTTTTCAGAGAAAGAAATGTTATCTACGCTGGTGCTGTGAAGCCTGGTGGAAGGGTGATTGCGTACTAAAATCATTTAACACGGATGTTTCGTAAAACGAAATAAAATAATTAAATGGTGAAACGGATTCGAAATATATGTTAAATCGCCGCGAACGATACCCACCAGCATTCATTAGTCAAACAATAAGAGATCCAGTTGATGCAAAACACCGCAAGCTTCTTCCACGCAGAGCCATTTCGCGTCGGACCTATGCGTCATCTCCATGGACCGTGTGATATTATATGATAGCATCACGGGGCGGCCGGTTTCGCCGGTCTGCTGTAGTGATAGGGGGAAGGGATTGAAGCAACACACTACATAGTCAGGACGGTGGCGGACCGGTCGCTTCTGCCATTGTTTGAATGTCAACCTTCTAACGGCTCTGCTTAACACGCGTATCGGAGGGCTTCACATCAGCGCACGCCGGAGGGGAGAAGGGTGGGGCGGATTCGCCCCCCCCCCACCCACACAACCCTAAGATCTCGGCATCTACTGACGTTAGAAGCAAAACCTTTGGAGGAGAGATTACGGCTGTAGTGAACTATCCGCAGATGACTCTAGGTCAATGCCTTCAGGGTCATATAAGTTCGAGATCGGCCGGCAGGCCGCGCAGCTGGGCTACCGCAACGACAATATCGGTGTGACCGTCAACACTTTGGGGAGCTTTGGTTGTTTTTTTTGTGGTCAAATTTGACAATATTCTGCATGATATGGTACCTCACTGAAAGGCAATAAGGCCTCGTTAAGGCCCCAGTTACTGGACATTGTTTTGTTAGCGAAATGAAAAGTAAGCATTTCTGATGGAACTTGTGGTCACATTATCTTAAGCATGCTCATAAGCTCAGTATTCAAATAATTGTTTTCCGTCCAAAAATCCAATGTATTTTGCATCATTGCACCGACGTATCTGGCAGGATGTCACATATCATATTTTGCATTGTGGTCACGACATTGATAACACTTCGGGTCAGTGCAACAACTTTTGCTTATGGCAAATACTCTGATCCAAAAATCAAATCGATTAAAGTGCTTGGGTAAAGTTAATAAACTAAAAAGAGGCGCAAATTGTAATAACTGGAGCATTTCCACTGATAACAATATTCTGGAAGTCATCAGTGTGGCAAAATGGCTGGCCTGAATGGCTATGTAATTGCCAACACAAATCACCAGCATCACAAATCCATGAAAAGGATGCACAAGTGCCTAGCATGACACACAAAGTGTCATGCCATGTGGTTTACCTCCAACATGAACAAAACAATGTCAGAATTGGCACTCACTGCAGGCATGATGCTGATTAGTAGAAAGATATTCAGTCCTACCTGCGCCTTCTGCACCATTGCACGACTGCCACTGTCCTCCTCCAAAAGCAGTGCTTTTAGAGAGCTGGTAAAAATGCATTCATCACCTCCATGTATCTGTCTAATGCTCTTAATGCATCATTGAACTAGCAACCGGGATAACCACAGATCACTACCTGCCATGATAGTGACGCTACAGCAGCACCCACCGTGTGTCGCCTTGCATGCGCCGGGGGGGACAACGGGCCCCAGCCATTAATTTGTTCCAAATCAGACCGAAACTTAACCATGGAACTACGAAGGGACTCTTCGAGAACGCTCGAGTGCAACCCCCTTCCCTCCCTCTTCCACTCCACGATTTTTCAGCCGATGGCATCCCAGTCCAGAGAAAAGCCACCAACAACATCAATCGGCCCTCAATAAAATTTTCTGAGTGACACCCATGGCGTGCACTGTACTCAGATTGCCTGCAATCTTTCACATGAATCCTGACCACTGTTGGATGATTTGTCTTGAAATCAGGGATTTGGAGAGGAAAATTACGTAGCACTTCAGGTCAGAGGATAATTTTCTTCGCTTTTGAATCCTGAATTTGGAGAGGACGTTTCAAGCCGGAGGCGAATTTTATTTCTGTTCGTCATTAAAAATTCATTTTTGTACTTTCCTTGCTCCTCATGTACCATATTCAATACCCTATATTTCATATTCAATGCACCATGTATCACGCACCATGCACCATGCAATATGTACCATGTACAATGTACCATGCACCATGTTGTATGTTCCTTGTACCATGCTTCTTTCTTCTCATGGTCATCATCAAACAGCAAGGAGATGACAGTCATCTTCAAACAACTCCATTCACCTTTTGACAAAAAGTGGATATTCTCTGAAGAAAATAAAATATTCAAGACAAGGTCACGTTTCAAAAACAAGTTACGACTATCAGAGATGAAAAACCAATTCAACAATCTTACACCACACGTGAGGTTTCAGAACATTGCAGACAAACAGCGTTCTAAAACGAAACTGTTGCGCCAGGTTTAGTTTCCCAATTGTGATAATTAATGTTCCGGAGGCGACAGGCTAGCCACTGCTATGCTAAAGCCCATGAAGTTACCTCGCGTCGCAGCGCCTTTTTAGACCCTGGTCGCCTCGATCTTAACAACTAAATTGCTTGGGTGCGTTTCGCAAGAGTGTTGTACTGAAATAAGATGAGCAGTACGCATAGACAATTTTTGGGTCACTAGGGTAAACAAGTTGACTGGGAGTCAAGGTAAAAGTAAACGAGCAAAAACGATCCCATGATAATCCACACTCAATGCTAGTACAATATAATGATCAGAGGCGGATCTGTCTGTCCTTGCTTAGGGGGAATATATCCGATTTTGAAAGGCCCATGCGATTTGAACAGCTAGCATTCGTCAGGTCTTCTTAAGACAACATTATCTCATAAAACATCTGAGATTTCCGAAAAATTCAGTTTTAGTGCACGATTTCGGAAAAGTAAGTATCTTATAAAGTGGGGACAGAGTCCCGTTGCTCCTCTTGGATCCGCCACCGACCGTAAGTTGTCACCATAACTGTAGCAGGTTTTTTAAATATATAAGTAGCACCATAAGTAGCAGGGCTCTTTTCACCAATGTGCCTCATCTTTCAATCTAAATTTTTTATTATCAAGCACTCCGCGAAAAAAAAAATCACAGTCCTCAGGCTATATATGCAGGCCAGGCATGGTAATATTTCAGGAGCTGAGTGCATTGACAACGTTACCTTGCAGCGAACTAACACCTGTTCACGCCTTCTGCAGCAATGTCCGACCGACACGCAAGATGTCTCATGATTCATGGTGAATAGTTTGCGCGTTTCGTGCCTGCCAGACGTTAGCCTGAAGGTCGCCGTTACAGCAGTCGCCTGCTCACCAAATGTTTACTTCACCGTGTCCACAGAATCAACTATAGACTCGCATGCTACCCCTTACACTAAATCTAGGGGCGGTCCGACGATCCAAAATTGGGTGAGGCACAAAAAGTCACAGTCACAAAAAGTGAAGAAAAAAACTCAAACAACCACTGCTTTAAGTAACAAAAAGAGAAATGATGGGCATGCCTGAAGAAAGTTTGCTATTTGCCGGTAGATACAAGTATCGTTTCATACGAAAATAATATTAAGGGTACCTTCCAACTCTATTGAGATGCGACACCAGTATAAGTTCTTCCATATGTGTCCCGGGCTGCATAAATAATGAATGACTCCCATATTGCTGATGAACTCCACAGTAGCTCGACTGTTCGCATCAGGTGATCCATAAAAAGTAATTGAACGGACTCACCACAGCGAACATAAAATGTAAAAATTGCAATATTTAAACCACCTACTGGATCTATGCAGTACGAAATTCAACAAACATACTGTACGAAAGAGCATGGTACTCATCAACGTACTACGCACAGATAGCTGAGGAGGGAAGAAATGAGAATGGCATTCCTCATTTCTTCTTTTCTTTCTTTGTTCTTCTTATTAACTGCTGGAGGAGGAAGAAAGAACAATAACCAAGATGAAGCGCTACCTTGCAACCCAAGACAAAATGCGCAGGGAAAAAGAAAATTAACATCACCCAAATCAGAGCATGGCCTGGTAATGCAAATTACAATAGAATCGCAATTCAAACTTGTTACAAGGACTCTTTATATAAACCGAGTGGCCCTTTTCATTCTCCAGGTGGCACCCACCCAAAATCTGTGTAACCATTATGACAACTCTCATCTGGATGATTGCACATATGCATATTTATTTTCACGCACTAATCCACAAACATGATAATCTCTGCCAAATTTGCCACTGCTTGCAGGTAGACAGAACTGCACACTGCACCGAAAACCCAGAAAAAGAAACTGTTGGGAACCACATCCAGCTCCTAAACGAATAACTACGTCAAGCCCAACCAGATAAGGCTGTTATCCAAATATGGCCATGTGATTTGAGCAGCTGGTTAATACATGCCATGAGCTAGAGCTGATAATACCATGAGCCTTGAACAACTCAGCCTAGAGTAGCTATCAGCCACACCAGTTCCATAGAGAGCTTACATACCACTGTTGAGCTCCACTCCGAGGAAAATCAATCTAGGTGAAACGGTCGTCCATTGGGGACACCTCCGGCCAATTACTGAGAGTATGGCGATTGTAACGACTGTGAGGGACCAAGTAAGGTGATGGATTATCTCCTCAAGTTTTTGGCAATTCACTCAGTGTGCAGCTGCTCCATCGTACGGAAGCGTGGAGCAAGGATGACTTAAACGTGGGTGGGTGGGGAGAACTTTGTCCCGGACATCTACCATGGTGCACAACAAAAAACGACAACCGGGGACATCGCGCCCTTTGCTTTACTTTGCTCTGCAGAATGGCCCAATGTCGTCGTGATGAAAACTAACATCTTAGTTGCATTACTGCATTGCATTCCAAAGTAGTTGTGTGCTTAGATTGTTTGATGACGCATCTGGTTGGGCCTTTAGGAGGTCGTCTCAGACCGCGTGACTGCTGCGGCCCCTGTGGGCAGGCTGGCTGTGATAGCTGGCGGGTGCCACAGTGGACGATATTCTGTCGCCGCTGCCGACCCTTATCGGCAGGCCGTCTGCGGTAGCTGGCGGGTCTCGGGCTGTATTCCGTCGCCACTGTCGGCCCCTGTGAGCAGGCTGGCTGGGGTAGCTGGCGGGTCTCGGGCTGTATTCCGTCGCCACTGTCAACCCCAGTCGGCAGGCTGTCTGGGGTAGCTGGCGGGTGCCCGGCTGTATTCTGTCACCGCTGTCGCCCCGGTCGGCGAGCATTAGCCTTGCCGAGTGGCCTCCATTAGTGTCAAGGTCGCATCAGCGCCCCAGCCCACCAACGCTGTTCGGTCCATTGATGTGGTGCGTGAACACACGGCGGTCCTCGGTCACCGCGTCGCACCACCACCGCACCACCGCACCACACTGGCTCGGCCGCAGGTAACACACCACCACCACCGCACCACACTGGCTCGGCCGCAGGTAACACACCACCACCACCGCACCACCGCACCACACTGGCTCGGCCGCAGGTAACACACCACCACCACCGCACCACCGCACCACACTGGCTCGGCCGCAGGTAACACACCATCGCACCACCGCACCACACTGGCTCGGCCGAGAACCACACAACCCCCACGACACACTGGCTGGCACACCACCACCACCGCACCACCGCACCACACTGGCTCGGCCGCAGGTAACACACCACCACCACCGCACCACCGCACCACACTGGCTCGGCCGCAGGTAACACACCACCACCACCGCACCACCGCACCACACTGGCTCGGCCGCAGGTAACACACCACCACCACCGCACCACCGCACCACACTGGCTCGGCCGCAGGTAACACACCACCACCACCGCACCACCGCACCACACTGGCTCGGCCGCAGGTAACACACCACCACCACCGCACCACCGCACCACACTGGCTCGGCCGCAGGTAACACACCACCACCACCGCACCCCCGCACCACCGCACCACACTGGCTCGGCCGCAGGTAACACACCACCACCACCGCACCACCGCACCACACTGGCTCGGCCGCAGGTAACACACCACCACCACCGCACCACCGCACCACACTGGCTCGGCCGCAGGTAACACACCACCACCACCGCACCACCGCACCACACTGGCTCGGCCGCAGGTAACACACCACCACCACCGCACCACCGCACCACACTGGCTCGGCCGCAGGTAACACACCACCACCACCGCACCACCGCACCACACTGGCTCGGCCGCAGGTAACACACCACCACCACCGCACCACCGCACCACACTGGCTCGGCCGCAGGTAACACACCACCACCACCGCACCACCGCACCACACTGGCTCGGCCGCAGGTAACACACCACCACCACCGCACCACCGCACCACACTGGCTCGGCCGCAGGTAACACACCACCACCACCGCACCACCGCACCACACTGGCTCGGCCGCAGGTAACACACCACCACCACCGCACCACCGCACCACACTGGCTCGGCCGCAGGTAACACACCACCACCACCGCACCACCGCACCACACTGGCTCGGCCGCAGGTAACACCACCACGCACCACGACACACCACCACCGCACCACACTGGCTCGGCCGCAGGTAACACACCACCGCACCACCGCACCACACTGGCTCGGCCGCAGGTAACACACCACCACCACCGACACGGTGGCCGCACACACTCGCACCACCGCACCACACTGGCTCGGCCGCAGGTAACACACCACCACCAGCACCGCACCACCGCACCACACTGGCTCGGCCGCAGGTAACACACCACCAGCACCGCACCACGTTCACACGGCCGCAGACTGTGGCGCGGGCCACGAGTTTGGCGTTCTCGGTCGGATAGTGCTACCGTGGCTGCCAATGATAGGTGGAACTGCTGAAGGCTGGAAAACGTCCACTGACTGCACACTGAATGAGATGCCGCTTATTGATATACACATCTGGAATACGCTATAATGCATTATACTTTTGTCACGTGGCAAAGCCTTGATTTTTGTCCTGCCGGCGTGAGCCAATTACGGCGAATTGGCTCGGGATCCCCAACCACAGAGGTGAAAAAGCCTGCTGCTTGCCGGCGGGCATCGGAGACATATCACAAAATCCATCGTATTTATGGTGACAGCTTACGGTATTGTATTACATCCAGGACGGATCCAGACATTGGCTTCGGAAAAGGGGACACATTTCCTCGATGGGCGCCTTGGGCAAAACAAATCTCTATCCGAGGTAGTGGAAGGGTGTACTCCAGCATACTGAAAAGGCGCCTTTTTCATTGAAAAGGGTATGTGCGAACTTCTCCATATCTGATTCCCATCAGTATGGAGTATGAATTATCTCAACATTTAGCATCTACTTGGGTGACAATCTGCACTTACACATTTGTTCATGAGTTTTACTGCAAGCCTATTACTGTTAGCCATCAATATGCGACAGCCTGGTAGTGTCTGATATTCTATTGGTGGATGAGAGAGCTGAAGACATCCCCACGGTGAGTCAATCGCAACATATGGTCGTGTTCTGGAGTGAAGCATCGCCGAGTTAAGTGCTTCAGATGAGCTGTCATCGAGGAAAGTTCTGTGGGTGAAGCATTGCCGGGGAGGTACTGCGAGGAAAGCACCTTGAGTCTTGAGTTATAAGTGGAGTCACTGCGGCACTGCATCTCCCAGGGCTAAGGAGGGTCGTCGCTTTCATAACAAACGATGGCTTTCAGTCAGAATTAGCTAAGGTCACGGACACACACGTGAAAAATGAGACAATTTCCGCAATTCTTCACCCGCCACACGGGTGACGAATGACGTCACGCATTCCAAACAGGTGGACAATAGCGTCTATGTCGAGCAGGTGGGCAATGTGCCACTACCTCCACCTGGCGCGTCTTGTTCCCGCTTGCACGCATTGCATGGGCCTCTTTCTAGGCAATCGATGATTAGATTATCGTGCGTTCGCCCATTCATTGACGGCCGTGACGACGTAGTGCATAGCATAGTAAGGCATCTAGACATATACTTGCATGACCGTCTATGTGGCAACGATTATCGACGCGACTGTCTGGGCTATCGACTGATATTATTGCCGCGACACATCAAACAATTTCTTAATCTACAAATGCTTGCACATACATACTTGACATTCGTGAATGTGCTCAGTGCTAGTAAATAGAACTCCGGGTACGCCCCAGTTGCACAGATACTGGTTGGGTCGTAATGGGTCCGCCCCGGAACACTATTAGCTGACGACATGACCGCTGTACACTATCCTGTTACCCATAATTAGGGCGGTATTGGCGTACTTAAGAGCTCTGGTTGTTTGCTGGCCTATCACTATGCGCGCTCGGTTGGAGTAACTGGTCACAGGTTCGGCCGGCAACTTCAGGTGAGGTTCTGTACCTGCTCGCAGGCGCACACATACCCGGTTATGTTTCCATGCTCGAGGTCGGCGCCAAACTCCTGGCCGAGGCGGGCTGTCCCGGAAATCACAAAGGCGTGAGGAAAAATGTATCCCGGGCATTTCTGGAGTCCAGGAAGGCGATGAATTGCATAACCATCTATTGTGTTTCACCCACGTACGTGGCCGATGGTACGTTCTTTCAGCGCATTTCTGGCAGGAGTTTCGGCTGCAGTAGCTTCACACACTCCAGCCATTTCTGGATGGTATCGCTTTCGCACGGCTGCACGCTTGCGTTGTCACGTGTGCACCATTTCTGTTCGTCTTTTCGGAGGAATATCTCGCATTTTTCTTCCTCGACTTAAGAAACACTCGATGTCTTCTTTGAATCCTGAAAGTGAAAATGCATCATTGCATACATGTTCTATATCGCCGAAAAGAAGCATTTCCATTTGTTGCAAATTTGTCGAGTGCCCTACCATCTTGCCAACGTGGAGGCTCGGAACCTTTCTACATTCTCCAACCTGTGTGCTTGGGATCTGCGACATCCTGCGACCTGTGACGCTCCACTCGACAAAATCGCAGATTAGAACATTAGAAGAACACACAGCAAGCACGCAATTTCTAACCTCTGCTACCGCATCGCATACTGTTTTCAGATCGGATATCCACCACTCACGTTTGGACCAGGGAGCTAGGATATCACATAATGCTGTCTCGGCCTCCGCGAAACCCATCCTGCGCAGCTGCTGACTGCACCATGTGATACGTACCCAAGCGCCGGTGATTAGAGTCGTGATGTTTCCTCTTCGTTAGCCAGACACTATTTCGGTACCAGTGGGACGTGTTTCAGCGTCAGCAGCGGACACGATTTCATGGTTAGCTACACGTTAATTTGTGAGCCACCGGAGATCAATTCCAGTCGGCGCGACCCTGCTCTAAGGTGGGCGGGACGAAACACCTCTTGCGTCGGAACGAAACCGGCAGGTAGACTAGCTGTACACGTTGCCGGCCCGCTTGAGCGAAGCACGGTATGTTGTCTGAGCGGGGGAGAACAACAGTGCGTGACCGTGGTCAGTCGTGTCCCGGCGGTGCCACCGGAGCCGCACCCTGCAATTAACAGTCCGCTGATTGGTTCTGATTTGACATCGCGTGCGGCCCTGAAACCGTTCCACTGGAACATGTCGGCTTGTGGATTGGTGATAGTGACGACGCAAATTCCATCAAGCATGAACTATGCAAAAGCTACCGTAAGTGGGAACCTGGAATTTTCGTCATGAGGGGACGGACTTGGAGGGGCTTTCCCCTATTTTTGAAAAGTCTCCGAATGTCGACGACTATTGGTTTCAAGGGGCCCTTCTTATTAAAATAATTAATGGTGAGCTGAGCTGTCTTGTGGAAAGGGCCCAATGTACCACCATCGTTTCCAAGTCAGGCGATTTCAACACCATTTCAACACGCCCACCATTCTAAGTTGTGTGTGCATGTGATGGCACTTGATTTGCCGCCCCGGTAGCTCAGTTGATTGGAGCACTGCCTGCGCTGGTCTACCTTGTCCTTACAACACACGGTCTGAGTCGCTTCATGTGCTCACATTTAGCTCCCAGCTGGGAGGGTCGGCTGACAGCTGGCCCGATAAGGCCGGGGACGAGCTACTGGGCAGTCATGTCGGTGCATTGACGGCACGATAAACTTTCAGTCAAAATTCTGCCGTTGAACTGGAATTCATAGATAGGATGGTTGAGCCAGGGTTCTTGCAACAAGCTCTGCTTAACAGTAAAACCCTGGTCCATAAAGTCATCCCAGCAAGAACTCGGATTAAATATCAAAGCAAAAATAAACCAGCTAACACTGCTCAAGTTATATCTGTACCATCACTTGAAAAAAAGATAGTTTTTTTCTTTCATTTCAAGCTTTTCGGTTTATACGACCAGTCGCCAACGGTGCATTTATTTAGGACGCCAGCGTATACTTTAAGACCCTGCAGATTGTTGCGAGACTCCGTACACTTCGGAGAGTTCTGATGACCTCGACAAAGGAGAAGGGACATGGAAGCAGGAATATAAAGCGAAATCCTTGCGCAGATCCGGATGAAAGGCTAGTAAATGCAGGGCTGCAACCATTGGGGAGAATTAAGACATGCATTACGCTGGTGTTGCGGTGTTGGCAGCTTGTATGTCCCTCAATCAAGAAAGATCCTGGGGACGACTCTTGAATCCTGGCGTCATGGTCCAGTGTCTTCCATGCATGTTGACAATTGCACTGAAAGACCTGCCAGTTCAGGCTCTGATTTCATATTTTTCCGAAAGCAAGAAGCTACGGACTCAGAGATATCTCCATAAGGTGATCTAGACGCACACCTGGAAAGAACGGGATTAGAAATAGAGAAAGAGTATATCTTCATTTCGAATGGTGCATATGTCATGCCGTGTTTTGTATATTCAGTGCAGATGTTGGCTGCGCCAAAGAATCTTCCATGAGCCAGGGTCGAAGTAGGGTTTCTGAGCGGGTACATGCGTGTTGGGGAACAATTGCCACCGCAACACGAACGCCTCAAGCGAACAGTTCTAGGACTGAAAACCTATCTTGTTTTTCGTCTATTTTATGTCATTCACCAGCTGTCCGAAGCTTGAGCCTAGTCAACACATCAAGCACTGTCTCATGCTGCTGTGCCCTGCAATTCGCAACCTGCCTTGGGTGTTACCCCATCATGTTGCTGTTTCAGACGCTTCTGGATCAGCTGAATGCCGGCGCGAGATTCCCAACGGTAGCCACTACGAAGGCCCGTTTTTCGACGCGAAAACACCGACTAACGTCACCGCTCAGCTGGGAACGCACGCTTTTCTTCCCTGTCTGGTGCGCCAACTCATGGACAAATCGGTGAGTTTCCCACCCGGCAGACTTTAGACAATCATCTGATCAAGCGAAACAAAAAAACTGGATGTGAGCTCTGCTGGGATCTCTTTAAGCAAGCCCTGCGAATGAATAATCAGAAACAGGCCTCGGAACTTGCTCGGCAGAATGAATAATCCAGCTCTGAAACCATATCCTCACCATAAATTATCAATTTGAATGGTGGAAAGTTTAAAACAAGTTCGTGACACGTGGCTTCAACAAATTATGATGCTGATGCATTCTGTGCTGCATCTTTAAAGTACCGGTATTCGATTTTTCGGTGCTTGGTGATTGTACTCCTCTCTGACAGATTAGTCCGCCAGGTCCATGTTGACGAAGGGCATGCTAAAATTAGGTCCAGAACTGTAGATCCCATGGTATGGGCACACTCCTTTCTATTCCAGGCCATAGGTCCTTCTGTATTTAGCACTTTAATGATAATAAATATGCTGGTACGCTCCCGAATTGATTGCGTCCTGTATCAGCCCTTTGACATTGAGTTACATGACAATGGATAGTTAAGGTGGTAATGGATGTTATAAACAATGAAATAGGAAGGTTATGGTCATTTTAATGTCCCCCCTTATTAGCGATGATGGTCTTACAGGGAACTACTCCTGATGTGATGTTCATGATGTGGCATTGACTACACGATTATTGCTGGTGCCACCTGCTGTGTTTAACTCTCTACACATCTGAAATAACTCAAAGATGAACATATTTATAACTTAGATGAAACTTAACCCTTGCCCAGTCATCTTCAGACAGTTGCGTGCTGAAGGGAAAGGGGAAAATTCCCCTTCCCCGAGGCGGTGGTCTCTAACAAATATCGCGCCGGGGTTCACAAAAATTGTCCCGTGCCCCGCAATAACCACGTTGTTACAACGTAATAACCACGCACCTCTGGCATGCCATAGGTACGGTTCGATTCGGTGGTACGGTACGGGGTTCGATTCCTGGCGGTGCCCACCCTCCTGCCAGGGTAAAAGGCGGGCGAGGCCATATGGCCTCCGCTGCTGCTGAATGCGTCGCAAAAGCCGCAACCACTAACCGCCCGTCCATGTGTATGCCTGGTATGCATGCGCGGAATGCATTTACGATATGCACGATATTTTAATTATTGCTTTCTGCATTTTCCTCGTGGCTAAACGAACAAATAAAAAAGCATATAGACAATGACTCGCCCAAAAAGGCAGGCCAATATGAATGATCTGATGATGTTTTTGTCTCATCAGTTTACTTTTCGGTGTCATTCCTACAGTAATAGTAGGTACTAATTTCAAATCAGCTACCGTTGGTGTCCTGTAGAACTTTGGAACGTTATATTTCCATCAACAGCTCATGACAATTTATTTGCATTTCATTAGGTAGTATTGAATGAGTCCACTTTCGGGCTGAGCCTCGCTCTAACCCCAGGTGCTCAGTTATTGCGCAACATTAAGTTCCCTCTTATTCTTTATTTTATTTTTATTTTTATCTTTACTTTATACTATTATTCTATGTGCCACTGCATAGGTACAAAACAATGGGTTGGAAAACTAGAACAAAAACATTCACCGCCGTAACAGTCTAACCTCACGCCATCGAGCCTGAAGTATCCAAGCCTTCGACATCATCAAAATGCTGGTGCCATGCCATAAAGCTTATGATGCAAGATTGAGGAAAATACCTTTGACACCAAAACGTGATGAGTGGTTGGCATATTTAGAGGCTGTTCATTGTCCAGTTGCAAGCGAGGATGCAGTCAAAGGGAGTCTACTCCCGTGTACATGGTGCACAAGTTTATCTGAGCGACTCGGGCTGGCACGACTGTCTTTTTGAGACTTTCGTAACTTTAAAAAAAGTAATCTTCTTGTTATGCCATCCAGAGCTGGACGTATAATTCTTACCGTTCACTTTTTGCGGCTTTCACGACGATAATATATTTGAAGTATGCGCTTTGCTTTTCTTTTTTTTTTTGTGTTCAAGGAAACCAGTTCATGATGGACCTTAAGGACTGTTCACACCTAGCGTAATCTCGACGCAAAAAAAGTCAGCGCAATGACGGACTAGGCGTAACCCCGGCGCACTGGGCGTAATTTCGACGCGTTGGCAGACCAGTGCAGCGACATCGCCTGGACGTGAGTACGCCAGCGATCAGCTGACATATCAGCTGTTTGGCAACAGAATCAGCTGTTTGACAACAGAATCAGCTGTTTATATTTTGAAATTGCTTAAAACATGAGTTGTGTCATACCTAAGTTAAAGGTGTCTTCAAAAATGTATTATCAGTGTTCTACTTACATATAACCCTTGGTTGTATCTTGGTTATATCATACCCATTTCCAGTATCGAAAACTATTCAACGCAAAGTAGGTAAATACCTACCTGCTATCCCTTCCCCTCACCTGTTCTTGGTCTGCTTGCATCTTCCGAGAGAGACATGCTGCAATCTACAACTTGAAAAAAACCGCAGCCGATGTGGCCCCAATCCGCCGAAGATCAGCAATATGGCGACTTTGCGTCAAGGACGCTGGTGCGCCGAGCGGAAAAGTTGAGAAAACCCAACTTTGTCCGCTCGGAAATCGCTAGCGTTTTGTAGGATTCGGCGGACAGCTGACGTAATGCCGGCGCAATTGCAGAATCGGCAGACTCATTGGGCCCCATGCTAGCTTTGCGCCGATTCCGCCAGTGCGTCGAGATTACGCTAGGTGTGAACAGTCCTTTAGTCGGTCCTTTAGTTTAGTCGGCTAGTCGGCTCTAAATTTAGGGCGGTCAGCGGGGCGTCGGTCTCTCGTCGTGACGTCATGTTAACACGTGCCGTGGAGGGGGAGGGGCTAAATCCGCCCACCCCTCCAGTTTTTTTGTACATAACGCCAGATTGTACCGGCCGATATATGCTATTGTTCGTGTACCTACTTAGAAATTACCGGCGCGTTGTTAAAAGCAAGACAAACTAAAATCAGCCGACATTTTTTTTCGAGTTAGGGGCCGTTAAAGTCAAAACATATTCTCAGCGCCAGACCACAAAAGTCGGCGCTGATGCGCTTCCCATATATTGGCAAAAGGGAAGTGTTCTTGGCAACACTAGCGACTCGTTTGATGTATATTGTTATGCTGTATTGTTTCAAAGGCATATTTTTAACCAAGGTAAAGTCAGGTCAAGTTCATGACAGGTTAATGGAACCAAACTTGGTCAACTGGAATGTTGTCATAAATGCAAATGACTGTCATGCGATTGATGTCACTTTGCATGTTATTCCCTACACGTCCTGAAAACCACTGTTTGTCATTATATACCTAAGCGTATCCATACTTTATTCGTGTACTTCACTCCTTTCTTTACGAAGACGATTGTGCCGAGCCACCCAACGGAATAGTCGGCCGGGCGGCTCGGTTCCGGTAACCGGAGCAGGTAATGACCTGAAAAGGTGCTGCTATATAGGTTGCCTTAGGTTAAATTCCGGGTCTAACATCTGCATTACATCATTAGTAATGTCTAAAACATCATTAACGCACATTTTGAAGCATTTAAACACAACCACAGCGATCCATAGCAATGACAAGCCAGCCCACGCAAAACGAGGATACCTTGATATTTTGACCTCATTTGACCTTGAAGATACCTAAGGTCATGGAGTGTACACACAATAGAGTTCACTACCGTACCCATCCACCCTGCAAATTTTGTTACTCCAGCTTTAACAGAAGCCGAGATCGTAGGGGGCGGAATCCGTCCTCTCCAGTGCTCGTAATTTCCAGAGGCCCTCCAGGTCGTGTGTTAACACAGGTTCGGCGCTGCCAGAAGTTGGACATGGTCGGCTCCCGGCAGTCTGTCGACCTGCACAGCTATATGCGGTGTAAGCTGAGCGGCGAGACCAGACCAAGGGGCTGTGATGCGGCGCACTACCTGTGTTAAGTTGAAAAGCTGGCGTAGTGCGTGCATGTGCGTGAGATAGGTTAATCACACACAGAAGATGAGCCCGATGTCGCAACACTGCAGCCAGTTTCGGCGGAATCAGATTGTTTTCCAATGCCCGCGTGCATAAATTGCTCCGCAATCCGGCTCCTCTGGATACGGAAGGCGCAATCCAAAATTGAATGCATTACGACGAATTGTCGGCATAGATGTTGCTTATTTCTGAAATTCTTGCACATACGCAAAAAATAAGTGCAATAATGCGCACGTGTTCACAGGCTGCCAAGAGGGCGCAGTTGCGAGCGGTCCGCAAGATTGCCGTCGCAGTATGGTGTCCGATACTCTGCCTGCAGCAGAGCATACTCGTGACCAGACTCGTTCTCTCGCTCCACCAGCGATAATGACGCCTTGTTTCCTACAAGCGTTCATCTGAGCTTCCTCGCCCGGTCGAACCGTCACGGTCCGGAAACTTGATGAATGTTTTACTGCTGTCGAGTCCTATTTACGTCCATCAGATTTACAATCAGGACTTGAAACGCTTCAACAAAAGAAAGTTAGTAAGAATTCAAAAGCGTGACGGACAAACCCAGCTTCCTGGCCTGCCCCGACTTAACCTGACCTTTGAATTCCCAATAACGCTGGCATTAAATCGTCGTTACTTACTTTCTGCACCTAGATCTAGAATGATTTTCTATTTTGTTTTTTCTGCTTTAACCATGGAAGTGTTTTCGAAATGCGCTCATTGTTGGCTTGAAGAGAATACATTATGGCGGAGTGGACTCGGCAGCAAACCAAAGTTGATGGACATTGATGGGTGGCGGACCAGCTAGATTTTGCTTTAGGGTGGCCAACCAGGCGCCAGCACGGTGTTGCGTCATGGCACCGCGTGACCTGCGCTCTCGGCACCGGACAGTACATATTTTTACGTTCCGCAAGGAAGATTCTGCTGGCATATTCGAGAACCTCTCCAAATTGTAACTTGGGTCTCGGCTGCTTTTATGCCCTCATGCCTTCTTTGTGGCCCTGGTGTGCCCTGCGCATTTTCATAACCCACAGTCTATTTTTGAGGGTCCCCGATTTGTTTATGTAATGGCCTGGTCTATGTTTTAAGGCCATGCTCCTTTTTATGGCTCAGTGCGTTTTGAGGGTTCTCAGCACGCTTTCGGGCAACCAGTGTGCTTTTAATGCCCCCCGTGTTCATTTGACCCGGACGCGAATTTGTGTTGCTCCTGATGCTGAGTCTTTGGGCTCAACGGTCATTTTTGGGTCACAGATGATTTTTGGGCTAAAATGCTTGCGACATTTCGGGACCATGATGCATCTTTTTGTGTGTAGGGGTGGGGGCTCATCACTGGAATTTTTGGACCACGGTTTTGCCGAATTTTCCAAGCACGATCTGTGGAGGTCCCAGCATAATTTTTTTGGGTGGGTGGTGGGAGGGTCTGCACAATCTTCCCGAGTCCCGTGCAATTCTAAGGGGACCATCACCTCTTAAGGGTGGTGGAATTTCCACTTGTTTTCCTCCCCTTCCTGGTGCGCCGCTGATCATGACTATCTCATCGCGACCTTTGCGTTTTGTTTGTTAGCGTTGGTTCATGGCGTGCTCCGCCTCCGTTTTCGGTACAAATGTGACAGGTTCTATAGTTCAAAAAGGCCTCGGATACATTTGAGAAGCTACTCTAATATGGCGGCGAAGCTTCCCTAGTGTACATGATTCAGGATGTAAAACTATACTATATACCATGTGAATATACTAATATATATGGGAACTATATACCAGCGGGCAGCGCGAGTTCCTGGCTGTCCGCGGAATCGAACGACACATGCTGCATAAACTAAGCGGAATGGCTGCGACACAAAAGAAGCCGGACCGTGATACAGCATGGCGCCTATGCTAATTCGACAACTCGGCGTATATTTGCTCGAAGTTCGAGATACGCACTCCATATTCAGCAGATGAGCTCACTTTCGGTAGGATTGCAGCCAGTTTCGCTCGAAACGCAGTGCTTTTAGTGCGCGTATGCCAAGGTTCCGCGGCCGTGTCCTGTGCCAAATAATACCCAGTATGCATCCCAAGTCCGAATGAACTGCGCGCCATTATCGAAATAAGTTTTTTTTTATATTCCTAAACGTATGCGAAAAATGAATGCCAGAGGTCGAAAATCCTCTACGTTACTGATAGAGTATAATAATAGCCCGATAATCCCTTCTCACACGCTATCACTGGATACTCCGCTGGCCCAAGCGATCAGGGAGCCGTGTAGCAGCTGGTTGTAAGTCATTCAGCTGGCAAGGTCGCAATCCGCTAGCAAGGCTCAAGCTTCCACATGATCTCTCCAGACTCAGGTTCAGAACGACCCCGTATCAACAACGCTGCAATGCTGATAATGTCTGCACGGGCTGTCGAGAGAGCTCGGTTGAGTTCGGTCCACGAGCTGCCCGTCGAGGAACGGTGTCCGAGCATGCGCCAGCAGCAATGCAGCCTGGTAGTCTGTCCATTGCCCTCGCTCAAATCTCAATCAACGTCGCTGATGGTTTTGCTTGACCTAGGTTGGTAACTTGACGTGACTTGAAGATCAACGAAAGGGAGGGGTGGATGATTATCTCACTTACCGTCAATAAGTGAGCTAGACCTTGTGGTTCATGGCGCCAGCATTTCAGACACCATTTTTGTTACTACATTGCTATATTGGGTGTCAATTGCATTGGTGAGCTTAACTTTCACCTCACCAATCAGTTGCGTTAAAGGATAATATTTGGCGAATGCTGCATGAATGAGGGAAAGCAAGAATGCAAACAACTTGCAGGACCTTAAGATCCCGCCGGCTGTACTAGGGAGTGCAAAGTAGCCAGGACAAATGAGTTCTCTGTGTGTGTGACAATAGAGTCAATTGGCCTGCAAAATCTTTAGAAGAAGCGCTAATATCAGTGACAGAATCGGTTGGTCAAAATTGTGGAAATATGGCTATACAATGATTACAAAGTGGAAGCTATACAAGCACAAGGTGCCAAGGTGTGGGTGGGGGGGGTGCCAGCTGGCTACATGTGTCGACTCGAGTGCATGGTCGGTATCGTAGCGAGCAGACTCCTCGTAAGCTTACCGCAAATGGGAATTTTCGACAGCCAGTGGACACATGGAGTTCAACTTTGGAAAAGTTCCTCAAATTCTAGCATAATCGCACAAATAAGGCCAATCCGCTTCAGCCCAAATTTGTTGCACTAATGGACTCGATCTTATGATTACGGGCGTGGATGTCTCAAACATGAACAAACTACGCCGGATTTCCTCCCAAACCATACATGCCATGGTGTGGCGTGACCCTTTCCAACTCGCTGGTCATGTTCTCATCCCGTGCTCAGTTTATGTCACAATCGTCTCGCGCAGCATCTCCTGTGACAATCTTTGAACCGGCTGACCGACTAACCCCGCGGCACGCAGGTCACGTGGCATGACGCAACCGCGAACTGGCGGAACTCATCCCGAGCCGGTCGGGCCACCAGCGTTCTGTTATATGCCCCTCCCCTGCACAATACAAATGAGGATATGCTGAGGGAAATATTCCAGTGAAAGCTGTTCGGAACCGAAATTATAAGCAGAGGTCTAGTCATCCGTGAAAATAGAACTTCAGACAATGTGATAAAATGTAGTCAGTTTTCGAAGTGCGACGCTGCGGAAGGGCCGAATGAGGACAAGTTGGATCGGTGTGTTCATATGACCGCATTTCGTCCTCGCCAGAATGGATTCGCTTGCGCTTCGCCGTCACTCAAAATGATGTTATTAAATTACCACGTTGTGAGTTAGCACGAATTAAATGCGGGCCTCCCGCTTTTGGGCAAATTTGCATGTGAAAGTGCTCAGACGTGAGGCAACATTCCCAGGTCCTGACATGCAAGGTTCTTGTTATTTTCCGGGAACGCGATACAGACTTAGTGACCCAATTTTCAACAAAAAGATTTATCCGTGTTTATTTTTATTTCAGCGGAGTCTAAAAGGACAAAACAGAACTTGAGTGAGCCCTCCGTGAAGCAAAGGCCAAGTGTGTAGGAATAATTTTGGGAAAGGTCTTACGCAGTCAACGTCACCTAACCCAACTGTCTGCCTGCTGTACTGAGTGTAAAGCTATCGAATGCAGCGGCGATTGAGCTGTGTGCGCTGTGTTTGTGCACAGGTGTCGTGGGTGCGCAACAGAGACTCCCACATCCTCACCGTGGACCGGTACACGTTCATCGCCGACGAACGCTTCCAGTGCTTCCATCCAGAGGACTCGGAAACCTGGACTCTTCAGATCAAATACGTCCAGACCAGAGACGCTGGCCTGTACGAGTGCCAAGTCAGCACAGAGCCGAAGATGTGCCACATCATGGCACTGCATGTCGTCGGTGAGTCGGCGCCATGTATTTGGCTGATTTGTTCAGCGGATACAAAGCGTGCATACACGCATACGTACACACACACGCACAAGCACGCGCATGCGTACAGATGCACGTACATTCTTGTATGTGTGTGTGTGTGTGTGTGTGTGTGTGTGTGTAGTTGAATTTAGCCAGCCTGCCGCCGTGTGGTGATTCTCGTGTACACATGCATGTACAAGCATGCGCACACGTACACGAATGCGCATGTACACAATTGCATTTATATGTGTGCTTTATATGTGCACGCACATATACATGTGCATGTACGCGTACATGCACACCACATGTACACACAGACGAACTGGCGGATCCAGACCGCCATCTGTGCATGTGATATTGCTAGATTGGACTAGCAATACTTTACAAATGAAACTAAAACCGTGACCCATGCAAGCAAATCTCAGTGGAATAGTAGGTGACTCGGTGGTTAGGAGCCTTGGTTTAGCAGTGGCTGATCTTTCTCGACCTTGTCTGACGTGTATCGAATTTGGTGGCCCTCAACTGTAATTACTGTTTTTTGTGCGGAACTGTTTAATTCCAGTGAAGCAGTCTCATATCGCAAAGTGTCATGGCCAGATCACGTGTCTTTTGGCCAGGTCATGGAATAGGAGGAATAGCGTTTATGGAAAATAGGAGGAACATCACAATTCAATAAATGACATGTTTCAACAAATTGACGTCATTGCGCGTACATCATAATGATGCAATCAAATGGGCGTACATCATGCAGATATGATGTCATGGGTGTACATAATGCATATACGAGTATACTGATATGGTTGTACATAATAAAGATACAATGTTATGGGTGTACGAAACACGGATACCATGTTACGGGTGTACGAAACACAGATACAATGTTATGGGCATTCATCATACATATAACATATCATGGCTGTACATCATACAGATACAATGTTATTGGTGTGCATCATACAGATGCAATGTTATGGGCATTCATAATGCATATAGAATGGCATGGCCGTACATTATAAGGATATAATGCTCGGTTAAAAAAAAATTGGTTCAAGAAAACGTATAATGTTTAACCCCGGGACGTCCCGGGGGGGGGCAGATATCTGCCCCCCTCAGGTTTTTCCTCATTTGCCGCCAAACTAATAGGGTTAGCAAGGCCAAACCTCGCATAGCTGTTCATTGGTCTTTTCCGCATATTCTCATACATTTTTAATCCTGGGTCATCTAAGGTCAGGTCACCAGGTCAGGCGAAGTGACCCAACTACACTCGGAGTTCTAGGTGGCATAACTTCCACAATAATTGGGCGATTGATTTCAAACTTATAGCATGTCATGATCTCATCAGGGACCATAAAATATATGTCGGGTTTTTTCGTAGCATTGACCTTAGGTCAGGTCGCTGACATGGCTTCCCCATTATAGGGCTATGGTAAAATATACAAATGTGTCCCAGTTACATATTTGCGCTCGGAATGATCTCACAATGGTTGTGGCATGTAGGTGGAAGCTACGCTAAATGTTACCGCTGACATTTTTGCTCAGTGACCTCACCGAGGTATCTGAGGTCACCTGCGATCACTACACATTTATGCGCATTACATCGCACTGCATTGACCTAGAAGGCTGAAATTGCCGTCATTGTGCTTGTATCGTCAAGACGTGTCGATTAATACCTTACATGACCTCCCTAGGCCTTGACCTGAGGTCATGAATTCATGACCTTGACCTGAGTTTCGGTTGACCTGACCTTAAATTACACCGCTTATTGTCGGTAGCACATTTCAAGGACGATCGAATAGCGTTCGCCATTTGTTTCTATCTGTTACAGGTCCTGAGATATGTGTCAATATCTGAGACCCACCTGATCTGGTCGAATTTGACCTATGATGGCCCAGTGACCTGAATGTTGACCGGAGCGACAGAAAAATGACTCAAACACTTTCGATAGAGACCGTCACCAGCTATCCAACGCCGTTTTCCGTTTGTCGCTAGTTAGTATAGGTCCAGAGATCTTAGGGGGGCAGACATCTGCCCCCCCGGACATGCGAAGTTGGCGCGGACCGCCGGACGTGCGAGTGTTAAGAAGCCCAATGTTCAAATGAGCCCAAATGTACTCTTCAATGCCCAAATAAACTAATTGAGCCGCAACAAATGTTTCCAAGCGCAAGATATATGCTAAAGGTCCAAAGCAACACTTTTTCTCAAAGGTGGCAATTATCAACGGAGTTTTTGAAATATTTTCGAAAAATTGGTACAATTTAGACGTGACTTCGTGCGTATTTATTTTTAGTGGACCAATAGCAGTCAATAATGATTTGCCACCATGCACCAAGTTTAGCCCGAGAGGAGTGTTTGTGGTACTTTCGCTTAGTATACTTACTCCCAGCCATCCAACGTTGTATGTGATATAAATCCTCGCTCTGATGGGCTATGGTCTTGTTAGCGACATTGCCAAGCAGTAACGATGTGTTCCACCAGAACGTCCTGAATAGGCCAAGTGTTGTGTGACCATTAAAAGTTCTGGTGCATACTTATTCCTTTGGAAGTAATTGCTGGACCAAACAAGTGTAGGTATATTGAGGCCATTCTCAATGGGGACAGGGAGTATACTACAGCTATATGCTCCCATTGGCTTTATGGGTACAATTGTGCGATATCGGCATCAGGAACGACATCGGTATCAGGAACAATTGTTCGATATCACTATTAAATTTACGGACGTCCTCTTGATCCCCGCACACCCCCACCCCCATCCCCACCCAGCATTTATTGGGCGCGCTTTTACTCGGTGTCCGTTCATGTCTTATCACGTCAAGAGGAAGTGTGGCGGCTGGAGAGTGCAGCCACCTCTACGAACATAAAGCATATTGTGGAATTATATTATAACCAGCACATTTAGCCCATGTTGCATCGCGATGCAAAGTGATGCCAGTTTTTCTGTGGGATGTCGTGACAAAATGATTCCGTGAGAACGTCCACTTTACTCCATTGTTTTTTCCGACGTAGCTACATCACGTTGATCAAACAACTCTGGGACCTAGCCCGTCAGACACTCATGCAATTTGGTACTTTTAAACCCAACTTGTTATGACCACGTGCACGTGGAGAACATAGTGGGTACGTTTTGCCGTGCTTTATCGTTGGCCTAGTTGATTCATGTTCATGCATCTGAGATATCTGCATAACGGCTGAGCTAAGGGAAGAAGACTGAATGTGTTGCGCCCAGCCATCGTTTTTATCCACGGAAATATCGAAAAGTGCTATGCAATTTTATGCTATGTGCCATGGAATACAAATACAAATGCACCATCATTCTGGATGAAGATGTGATGCTTGTGGATTCATCACAGTTCACCAGATGAAAATTAATATTTGCACAACACGGGTCGAAATAACGCTGCGCATTTCTGACCAGAGCCTTGCTTCATGTCCCCAATTTTGCTGGAGTGGTTTTCAGATGCAAATATGATTCAAGCGAATGTCGCCTGCGGCAACGTAAGCGAAAATGCATGTGTCCAGCGCCCTATTTCGCGTGACAACGGTGGCCTTCACGTGATCAAAACGTCGGCGCCGAGGTGCACACATCAGCGCATGCATCATTCATGCCGGCAGAAGTCAGCTGATCTGTGAGTGCAGGGCAGCGACACTGTGCAAATGTCACATTCGGAGGCCGCCACTACGTTTATTCAGAGCCGGCTAATTGGGCGAAGGGCGTCTCGCGCCACGCAAGGTCCCGGCGCGGCGTCCACGCCCCTCGGCACGGCACGGCCAGGTCGGCGGCCACTCGACCCGAGTCAACACCAGTAATTGGCGGGGTGTGCAGCCAGTCGGACTGTAAAGTCGCAGGCGCTGTACTGCACCGGCACCGCTGCGTGGCAGCTGAGTTGCGTCGCCCTCGTGCGAGCGGCGCGTGAGGCCACCTCGGGGACTGCGAAGGCGGACTTCTGAAGAAGCAGACGGCGTGCACGACGTGCCTTGGCACCGGCTTGGTTTCAGCTTCTTTTCACAGTGCCGTAGATATGCTCTCGGCGGAGTCCTTCGGCAACGGTTGCTACGACAACAAGTGTATTATGAACACTTGCCCGTGCACATCATTTTGCCACTCTCCAAGTGCACGAGTTGCAGCCTCCCTGGTGTTTGTAAAAGGAGAGCGCTAATAACATGACAGAAAATAATGTGTTACGCGCGACCAGGGTGTCGCAGTTATCCGATACTGGGCTGGGTATGTAGACATAATACATGGTGGATGGATAAATGACACCGTGGACATCGCAGCGATCGAGCTATTGGGGATAAACACTGGGGATGCTGTCTTTTACTCTAAAGTAGTGTCACAGCCGGGGAATACCCGTTTTCCATTTCCCACTGAGCAATATTTCAGGGGAAGGGTATTTGTCCCGTTGAAAAGGGCACTTGAACCAAAGGAAAATGGCATATGCACTTCAGGAAAAATACAACTTTTCATTTAGAAGGGCACCTGTCTGCCAAAAAACTTGATATGGCCATTTTATTTGTGTTTTTTTTTTTGGTGCATTTGAACCCAAACGGGGACGCGCATCACATATCATAACATTATATCATGGCCCTACGTTGTTTGTAGGATTTACAGGCAATGTGCTATAGGGATTGTGCTATAGCGTGCTATTGTCACATACTTTTTAATTATCGTGGATCTCTGAATAGGGGGCGGGGGTAGGTGAGAATGTGAACCGTATGACATCGATCATGGCGTAGGGAACTAAGGAATATGTCGAAACATGGCTGCATTAAAATCGTGGCTGGGTGAATCCACAATTGCCGTCCAGGGGAGGCCACAATTGCCGTCCAGAGGAGGCCACAATTGCCGTTGAGAGTGGTGCGAGGAGAGGTAGGACAGGCCAATAGGCAGCGCGCTGGAGTTTCAGCAACAGCGGCGCTACATGGGGCACTGAGTACAGATTGAGTGGAGGCTGAGTGCAGGCTGAGTGAAGGACACTTAATATGGCATGGCAGTAAGAAGGACAGAACACTAAGCACAGCAGAGAACTAATCGGGTGAGGACACCGAGTCTTAGAACGCTTAGAAGGGCTTCAAGGGCGCGGGGCACTCAGGCGTGCACTAAGCAGGGCCGATAACTTTTTGGACAAAGAACTCAGCATACCATGCAGGAAGGTGCTAAAGAGAATATACCACTGAGGCCATTCAAACTAGGAGACGGAAGACTAAGGAGAATCTGGCACTAAATGGGGTAGGATACTAAGGTGCGTCACTGATTCAAAATGCAGGATACAAGGCACTAAGCATAACGGGACACTTGGCTAGAATGGACAACCACGAGAGAAATAAGGGTATAGAGCGCCATAAGGGGCAGGACACTGATGAGTGCAGGGCATTGAGGAGAACCGACACATATGATGGGCGATAAGTGAGACAGGTCAGTAGTGCGAGAATGGCACAACGATATTTGACACAAATAGGACACTGCATTATACGAAACTAATGCAATAAGCAGGACAGAGATCTAGGCGAAGTACTGCACCCAAAAAAGCAGGTACCTTAGTGAGTAAGTAGAACTCCAAGGGGAGCATGGAAGTCAGTATAGCGCTTCAAAGAACCTAAAAGAGGGTAGAATACTGCGAGGGGCTATCTGGAGGGCAATGCACAAAACAGGACAGGGCACTAAGGACAGGTTAATACTTAGAGTAGGGTATTATAAGGCCCGGGCACAACGGAAAGCATCCAATAAGGTGTGCCAGCCAGAAGGGCGGGCCACTTGTCATTTGGTGGCACTCAGAATGGCAGGACACTTGTAGTTTAGCGGTACATCGATTATAGCACATAGTGGCACATCGATTATGGCACATAGTGACACATCAAGTATGGCACATAGCGACACACCGATTATGGCACATTGTGGCACATCGATTCTTCATATGTCATGCAGCGAGGGCAGTGCAATACAATGATATAGCACCAAGGTGGGCAGAGAATTTAGGAGGGCAGGACACTAATATGGACAGGGCACTAAGCAGGGAAGAACACTCAGGAAATGAGGGTAGGGTACCCAGAGAGGACGGGCAGGAGACTAACCAAGACAGGGTACCCAGGGAGGAAGGGGAGGAGGCTAACCGGGGCAGGGTTCTGGGAAGGACAGGGCACTAAGTTGGACTGGAGGGCAGAACAGTAAATATGACAGGGAACCGATCAGGGCAGAGTACACAGAGGGCCAGAAGACTTAGGGGGCACTACAGAGAACGGCACTAGGGAGAGTAGCAGCACTAGAACAAATGGGGGGGGGGGGGCAAGGACTTGACAGGTGCATTACAACTGCATGACAAAGCACCACAAATCAAAAACGCATTTCATGCAGCAAAAAGAATGTACTTCCCAGTGCATCAAAATTGAGATGACTGGGTAGCACCATCCAAGCGCCAGCACATGGCAGGGGGCAGTGGTCAATTCGGAAAATGTAGCCCGTAGCCCGTAGCTATCGCGTGCCAGTGCATGTGCCAGTGCATGCGACGGCTTTTTGACATCTTCATCACTTTTCCGGAACCAAACTAAATCATGAAGGATGCGGGAAAGGTCGCCTTCTCTTTGCACGCGACCAGGGGTGGCGTGTGACACGTGAATCAAAAACGATTGCACCGGTGAGCAGATTAAATTAAATTGAATTTGATCGCCACGGTTACATCACAGCGTTTGTTCCGCACCGGTCACTGGACGGATGTCCACTGGTCAGCGATCCGTCCAGTGGCCAGCGATCCGTCCAGTAACCAGCGATCCGTCCAGTGGCCAGCAATCCGTCCAGTAACCAGCGATCCGTCCAGTGGCCAGCGATCCGTCCAGTGGCCAGCAATACGTCCAGTGGCCAGCGATCCGTCCAGTAACCGGTGATCCGTCCAGTAACCAGCGATCCGTCCAGTGGCCAGCAATCCGTCCAGTGGCCAGCAATACGTCCAGTGGAAGGTGATCCATCCAGTGACCGGTGATCCGCCCAGTGACCGTGATCCATCCAGTGACCGGCGATCCGTCCAGTGGCCGGTGATCCGTCCAGTGAACGGTAATCCGCCCAGTGACCGTGATCCATCAAGTGACCGCGATCCATCCAGTGACCAGTGATCCATCCAGTGACCGTGATCCATCCAGTGACCAGTGATCCGTCCAGTGGCCAGCGATCCGTCCAGTGACCGGTGATCCATCCAGTGGCCAGCTATCCGCCCAGTGGCTGGCGATCCGTCTAGTGGTCAGCCATCCGTCAAGTAGCCAGCGATCCGTCCAGTGACCAGCGATCCGTCCAGTGGCCAGCGATCCATCCAGTGGCCGGTGGTCAATCCAGTGACCGGTGATCCGCCCAGTGACCGTGATCCATCCAGTGACCGTGATCCATCCAGTGACCAGTGATCCGTCCAGTGGCCAGCGATCCATCCAGTGGCCGGTGGTCCATCCAGTGACCGGTGATCCGCCCAGTGACTGTGATCCATCCAGTGACCAGTGATCCGTCCAGTGGCCAGCGATCCGTCCAGTGGCCGGTGATCCATCCAGTGACCGGTGATCCGTCCAGTTACCGGTGATCCGTCCAGTGAACGGTGATCCGTTCAGTGGCCAGCGATCCGTCCAGTAACCAGCGATCCGTCCAGTGACCAGTGATCCGTCCAGTGGCCAGCGATCCGTCCAGTGGCCGGTGATCCATCCAGTGACCGGTGGTCTGTCCAGTTACCAGTGATCCGTCCAGTGAACGGTGATCCGTCCAGTGGTCAGCGATCCGTCCAGTAACCAGCGATCCGTCCAGTAACCAGCGATCCGTCCAGTGGCCAGCAATCCGTCCAGTGGCCAGCAATCCGTCCAGTGGCCAGCAATCCGTCCAGTGGCCAGCAATCCGTCCAGTAGCCAGCAATCCGTCCAGTGGCCAGCAATCCGTCCAGTAGCCAGCGATCCGTCCAGTGACCGGTGATCCGTCCAGTGACTAGTGATCCGTCCAGTGACCGGTGATCCGCCCAGTGGCCAGTGAGCTATCGCGCGTCCATCCGGGCCGTCCGGCGCACTGCAATTAGTAGAATTCCGACGCCAAAGAAGTCGATTTGCACGCTAAACCGACGGGCGTGGGTAGATGATCGCGAGATCTGCAGCCGCCCCGAGAGCGGCCGGCCCGGTGTCGGCGCCATCACACCTGAACCATGTCCCGGATCCGTGTCGCGTCGGTCGGCCGACGTGGCAGTCTGTCGCCCGCTGCCACATGCCTGGGCCGCTCCGGGCGGCGCGGCCGACACGACCGACCCCGCCGCCAATATGTGACGCGGCTCTGTTTTTCTCCCACCGCCAATCCGAAACGACACGCTGTGACAATGGGGTGTCGGCAGGGGCGTAGCTTGATATTGTCTTGGGAGGGCATTCGTCTCCAATGTTGGCTTTGCCACCCAATAAGTTGGACTTTTGACATGGGACCCCCTTCGTGTGTTCTGCCCTCAA
This sequence comes from Imbricaverruca yamaguchii, assembly GCA_034440575.1. NCBI lineage: Eukaryota > Metazoa > Arthropoda > Thecostraca > Neoverrucidae > Imbricaverruca > Imbricaverruca yamaguchii. The sequence continues at coordinate 343,641 of JAOTOL010001210.1, forward strand.
AACAGTTTCAGAGAACTGCACCTATGGGGATCGGCGTACAATTGAGCGCGTGTGACGCACTGACCGTGCCGTGTCCAACATCTTCACACCTTCCTCACTAGTTGTCTTCGGACGGTGGAGCAGACGTATTGGGTGCCTTTGTTAACATTGGACCATTTAAGCATAGGCGACCCCAGGTAAATAATGGATAGCAAATCACGATGCAAGCTTGCATGTGGTCAACAAATCAAGCTTGTATCAGGTAACTCGGATTTAAAATGTGTTTGACTTTCAAGGACGCTTCAACATAGCCTGAGCACTATAGGCATGCTTAGGATGCGAGCCTACGGAAGTTCAACTCATGCTATCAAAGTCCACTCTCTGATTCAGTCTATATGCATATGCTGATTAACAGTATCAATAAAGTGCACACAATTATTATGTATGCCTAAAATGTTCCACATTCGCCTCTGGCCAAAATACAAAATATAATGAGTATGTGCGTCAATGCAAGATATGGAAGCTGGAATAGAAATGTGTTTGGAAGTTATCATTTTTCCAAACTATTCTTAATCTCGTGCCCCTTCCCCCAAAACAACTATCATCGGAACCGCCTCTATAATGTGTATATACTGTATTCACTAAATTCCACAATAGGCACACATTCACCAACTCATAATGAGGAAGCTGATTGATCCCCATCCCCCTACCGTAATGGGGTGGATGCACTCTGAAATAATATCTATATCATGCAAATGTCATGATTTCGCAAACAACGAATACCGTGTGGCGAGCGGAGCTAAAGTGCATCGCATTGGCGCATGTGTCTCGTGGGTTGGCTCGATGGGCGGAGTTCGTGGGATTCCATAATGTTATTCCCTGCCGTCGTACCTCCGAGTGTTCGCCCTATTTAAGCTGTTTGCTTTTGTGTCTGGCCTAAGTCGCCGTGCCAGCCAACACCCCAAGATGGACGATTGTTGTAATAGCCAATACCCCTAATGGACGATTGTTGTAATATCTGACCTTCTGTGTGACACCTGCATTGGGAGTCGTAACACTATGACGCAGCAGTTGGATGTGTCGTAACAAACGAAGTACTACCACCACCGCCTCCACTCACGGGCTTTACCTCTATTCAAAGACTGCCCAGATGACGGTATTGAACCCGACAGACCTATATCGGGCTTACTACGAACGAGGTCATTGGCATGCACTCAAAGTGTGCCACCGATGCCGGGGTTGCTATTTACGTTACTATCTTCAGCGGTACTCTACGTTTCAGGGGCTCGCAACCTTCATGATAAGTGATAATCTACGATAGACAGTCGCATCAGCTTTGATCAGCTTCCATGAATGCCCACAAATTGATGACTCGCTCGAGTGTGCGCAATTTCACGGCAACTTCACAACTTCCACGATATTGCAAACAATATTGTGTAACATAATCTGCTTCTAATAAAAACGACAAATATGGTCGCCACCAGATGGTAAACAACTGAATTAATCAGGCCGCTGTTGCCATCATCTAGTGGTACGGCGTCAGCAATCTGTTTTTCCAATTTTCCAGCATTTTGAACGTATTCCAGAATGTGTAACCCATTGATAAGATAGTAAGAAGGGAACTTAAACGAATTTAGTATTATGCTTCATTTACAAATTAATTATGATTGAGAACAACCGCCGTAGAATGAACAATGTAACTAGAATATCGCAGTGGGCAACATATGTACAGATGACACCAAATCCATACATTTTGACAGTATGTTGCGCTCTTCAAACAACCTGTCACCTTTGTTCTGAACATTGGCGCGCTATGCCAGCTAGTACAAATAAAGGGAACGATCCGACACGATCCAAACCGGCCGGCCCGACAATCACGCTTTTGACATTTGAATAGCCTTCTGCTGCCATCCTTCAAGGTGCAATAGCATCACAAATAATTCAGCAAGTTTTTGCAATTGATTTCTATTCCAGCACACGTTCACCACAGTACTCTGTTGAAATACTCGCAGTATCTGCTGAAGGAAAGCGAGTGGCTGCACTTTGCCCACAGAAGACGAACCAATGTGAAATCGATCGGCCCCCAGTCACGTGGTGTTACGTCATGCCACGTGATCAGAGTGCCCTGGGGACGGACGGCCGGCCGGCTCAATGACGAGCCACGTGTCGTTGCCTGCACGGTGGAGGCAATGACGCGTTGTTCGTCTGTGCAGCGTAAACTGGACGGAAAGGTGGCGAGGCAGTGGGACTGTGACATACCAGCCCACATAGCGACTTCATGACCATTCAGGCAGTCTGTTCAGTTGTGAGGTACGTGCGCAATGTTCGTCAGGGGAAGCCAATCTTGTCAAGAATGCAAATCTGCCTTGCTGAAGCGGGTTGGTTGTTAATGGATTGTTCGAAATTGGAGTTACTTTTCTCAATAGCTGATCTTCTCTGACCTAGCTAGTCTTATCTACCGACATAGAGCACGAATCTTACATTCGCAATGCACTGCTTCGAAATCGACTACTATTTCTGGAATATCCAAACCTCCTCTGAAACGAAATCGACTACTGATTATTTTGTCATATCGATTCTTTCCATTTAGTCGAAAACTACTCCCGAGCGAGCGCTATGGCGCGCAAGTAATTAAGTAGTAGTGTGCAACTCCGTGAAGTTTTTTTTTCAGGCTGACATTGTTCCATCGCTATATTCAGCACTATATTCTGTGCGCTATATTCGGCCGCCAGAAAAGGAAGAGGAGCTCATTTTGTCCAGAGTGGCGCGTGAAATGCTTCTCATGTGGCTTGTCTATTAAGGGTCAGGATATTCGATGTTACTGGTTCACTTTCATACCGTGGGTCAGAGACGGATCCAAGGAGGGAAAAGGAGGCGACCCCCTCCCCCTAGCACCAGGGAAGGGGCACCTTCGAGCGCCCTCGATGAAGATGGGCGTTACTCGCCAGTTTGACAATGCGCCCCTACGTTTAAGAGAGTGCACCCTCACCGACCGCTCAACAGCTTCTCAATGGACGGCGAGTAGAAAGGTCTGGCAAACTCGATCGTATTCGCCCTACCACGCCCGCGCAACAAATTTCGCAGCCGATGTCTCCCTTCCACCTACAACGACGCCTTTCCAACTCCCCATTTAGCGACATCTTAAACGCCAACGGTGCCACGGATGGCACCGTTAAGCGAGTATTTGCAGCCCGGCCCACAGGGGAATGAAATGTTTGCATGCAGCGCTGAAGTTCTCCAGGAATGTTCACACGTGCCGCACTGCCGACTGACTATGCTGTGTCGGGGGTGCCCGAGTGGTTAATGTGTTGAGCTCTGGGTATCAAAGGCCCCGGGTCGCACTCGCACCACTCGGGACATTTCCAAATCCCACTGCCCGCCGGCGAAACAATTGGACGGCACCATTAGCCATGATCGTGCGTAAGGTGTGTCGAGAGCCACCCAATAAACAAACAAACCGACCACGCTGCGGCGACCTGCAGCGCCCCTAGTGGTGACCCGGCGTAACTGTCTTGCAGTGCCGGGCGTGGCGATCCTGGGCGGCAGCCGTGACCTGCACGTCAACGCCGGCAGCACGGTCACCATCCAGTGCGTCATATCGCAGAGCATCGAGGAGCCGGCCTTCATCTTCTGGTACCACAACGTGGAGCGGGTGATGCCGCCCGCCAGTCGGCGCCACTGGCTGCGGCGCGAGCGCACCACGCCCGCCACGACCGTGGCCACCCTGGTCATAGACCACGTCATCAAGACCGACTCCGGCAACTACACCTGCAGCCCCAGCAACCTGCCGTCCGCCAGTGTGCTCCTGCACGTCCTCAACGGTGAGTTGACGGCCCGCCGGCGCACAGCTCACGGTGCGGGCCCTCGGACTGGGCGTGGCGCTGCGAATCAGTTCCGGTGCCCCAGCTGAACATCTAGCAGCAGAATTGGAGCTCGTGATGTTATTGGCTTGCTTGTAGGATTATAACTTTTAGGGATTTAGCTTTTAACTTTTTGCGTTTTTGGAGCGACACTTATACAGTATATGGGTGCTGGCCTCCGAATTGTTTGGGATACGACTTTTTACAACGATTTTGCTGGTAGGTCATTTATAGTCACACCTCTGTTTCCTCTCGTGGAATTAGAAATATACGCACTCTTATCAGAGGCCTAATTCTACCACCACCTAATTCCTTTGGCTCTTTCTGGTCCCCCATCGCCTTCCAAATTGTCAGGTATAAGTACTACGTCCCTTCTTGTTTCCCAGCCATCCCGCTCAATACATGCTACATACAAGACATCGAGCGTGACGAACGGCTGGGAACTGCCGCTGCCCGGCTTCCAGGCACGCAGGACACGTGGTGACATGACGTCACAGGCAGTGGCCGTCGATGGCTGGTCGTCACAAGGCTAGAGCTGGCTGGATGCATACATGGCAACACAGTTTCTATATTGGCTTAAGGGCCTGATTTTAGCACTGATTGGGTTAGCTTACGGTTGAATTAGGTTTGTTGATTCATACATGTTTCGCAAAATGTGTTTGGAATGAGTAGATGTCATCAGTTAGAACATTACAAATATGCACGTTATAACTCGCAATATCTGACCTAATCCTGCTTGCCAACATTTTTGTTTTGTCAATGCTGTATAGTACTGGGAAAATATTACTCGTGCACTTTGCATTGAACTATTTATTGACTCTTACTTTAGCGGTAGTATTGGTGCTTGAAAATGGATCTAAAATTCACGCATTGTATGCAAGTAGTTATCCACCGAAACGTTGTGTACATCAACCGACACTTGATTTGTAGCAAGACCAATCTATGCGTCAAAATATAATAATACAAATAATACATGATGCTTACCACTTAATGTATTGCAATACAGGAGGCTGTGATTATATGCTGCAAACCGTTAACGAAATGGATTCCAATGGATTCAAAAGCTGAGAAGTTGCTTATTTTCAGTTGACATGACAGTTGATGACAGTTGATGACAGTTGACAGTTGATAATTGACAATTGACAATTGATAAATTTCAGTTCACAATGGTAAAAAATGGTTCATTATTTGAATTGAAGCCGTAGCAACGGTCCGGAATGTCTTCCTTTGGGGTAGCGAGAGCTGTCTGCGGGTAGCCGAAGCCAGTGACCTTGTTTGACCGTGAAATGGTCACCAATGTGACTACATATTATGATACCATCGAAAGACATGCAATGTCAACCACATTGGCACCTTAATTTCAGTAATACTGACAAAATATTCCGGCGGCAAAACCTACATGAAACGCCGCTCCACAAACAACGTCATGTTTTGGCGATGGCCATTGTTGGCCACCATGCGATGACCATGGGTTTTTTTTTTACCTGCAAACAATGCATCATCAGTCACGCTGGTACGCTGCGCGAGCCGATTTTCTGTCGTCACCGGAAAACGGCTTCGAATGGACACGGCCCCTTCGGATGGTGGGAGCCGTGATGGGCTTCCAACCTGTTTCATATGTTAGTCTTCAGAGAATATGTGGCCCAAACTCGGACAGCAGCGACGCTCCTGCGGTGCTGCTGCATCTTTGACCATATCAATGGAGCATTAGCTGTGCATACTCTTATTTATCTGAGAAACCATTACATGGCTAAAACCGCCCTCGGTTGGATCACTCGTAGATCCTACAAAAGTTTTGGTTTTAGTGTGTTCATCTTGGTTAATCCAAGATATATGCCTGACCGAGAACCTGTTTTAAAGAAACATCACTGCAAGAACAAACTAAACTCTTTAAGTACGTATTATAAATTGCAAGGACTGCAGTGCAAAATACAGATCTCGAGAAGTGTAAGAAATATGTTTGAACGGAAGGGATAAAATGCTCTCCGACGTTTCCACCTTTCAATCGCGTGACAAAACGGAGAAACGGTATAGGCAAAATATTTGAATGAGAACAGTAAATATCCAGCAGTTGACGTAATATAATAGGCCCTGCTGTGCGAGACCAGACCTCTCCTGGAGTCGAATCTATCCGACAAAGGTGTCGCAACTCCCACGGACCGAGGAACCACGCTGGTGTGAGATCTCGGTGCATCGGCGATATTTGGCACATTGGAGGTGAACGAAGTTCGCCTTTGGGGTTCTATTGTCAGTGATCAGAAAGAGGTCCAGACAGCTTTTTTTTGTTGCAAAGCTATCATCGGTGTGTTGAACTTCATTGCTTTTGGAGGAAAACAGTTTAAAATTACCGGTAGCGTGTCGAGTTGTGGATTTGTGTTCCTGCCACCTCAGGGAGTGGGTGCCACGTTCCCTTCGATCACCGGAAGTGGGCGCAAGCGCGCTGCCTTTCGGTATGATAAGAGATGAATACACAATGTGCATATATTTTGGTCAGTCGCAAACTTCTACAACATCTTAGATAATGTTTGGTATTTTTTAGTCGTAGCTGCACTTCTTTAATCTTATTAAAACAGCAAAGCAATTTTTTTCGCTGTTACTGGGCTCAGAAATTCACAGTCCATGCTTTCAAATGTTCTCTGGCCACATGTGGCCAAGATTGCTAAGGTAGTGACCTTCGTAAGGTCCACAGAGACCATTGAACTTGATTGACTTCAGATTATTGTTTTCGCCGAAAGATGCATTCAAAAACAAATTTGCAGCATGAAGTTAAATTTGACGGATATTTTGCACCGCAGGAACTGCAAAGCGTCATTTGCAAACACGTAGAAGCCATCGTATGCGCAACTGCAGCAAGGCCGGCATTAGATGTACCCGGTGTGTGAGCAGGCATCCGTGAAAGGTTCAGACAGACAATGGATCACATGTTGACTGACCTCAACAGTAGCCGATCATCGCGGAGCCGAGCGGAACCTGTTGTGGAACCGAGCGCCCTGCAACGAGTAGCAGCACACTTCCGCAGGCACGTGCAGCCAGAAACTCCACGCGCCCTTCCACAGCACGTGCAGCAGAAACTCCACCGCGCTCCTTCCGCAGGCACGTGCAGCCAGAAACTCCACCGCGCCCCTTCCGCAGCCACGTGCAGCCCGAAACTCCACCGCGCCCCTTCCGCAGCCACGTGCAGTCAGGAACTTATTCGCCGCACCCCTTTCACAGCGACCTCTAATCTGAATATCCTTCGCCAACAGGCATGCGGCCCGGTGCGTGGCCGCGTAACAATGTCGGTACGCCGCGCACTATTTTAAATGCTAAATACGTGTTTACAAAATTATACCTGGTATATTCAAAGCACAGACACGCAAGCTACCCTTCAACTAAGGACACACTAAGCTCAACACTCGCAGAACAACGGCTAAATTAAATACACAACAAAACGACATAGGCGTATATCATCACGTGACATGACATGACCGGTGAACTGTAACTGGCGCCCAGCCAATCAGCGGCCCTCGTGCTCCCAGCACGGTGCGGTCAGAGGTCAGGAAGTCTGCGCACTCACAAGCTGGTAGTGGCATGTGGGGAATGGCTCAGGTAGCAATTTTCCACATTCAGTTATGAAAAACAGTATGCAAGTAGGCGCCAGCATAGTTTTATATTGCTGTATTTCCTTGTTTGCACATTGCAAGGTGCCTATATCAGTATTGCACTAAATTATTTCAGAGTACGTAATCAATGACGCCGGTTGCAAGTGCAGAATCAGAATCAGAATCAAACCGAATCAGACACGGAGTGCAGCCCAGACCGGGGGCTGAGTCCACACGGCTACCTGTGTAGACACGAGAAGTGTAACCCAGACCGGCGGCTGAGTACACTCGGCTACCTGTGTAGACACGAAGTGCAGCCCAGACCGGCGGCTAAGTCCGCACGGCTACCTGCGTGGACACGAGAAGTGTAGCCGCAAACCCTTTGTTTGAACAAAAATTGGGAGAACTTCTTCGGAGACTGCAGGCCAAAGCATACTGAGGTGGGCTGATGCCGCTCACCCTTGCTCAGGAATATGGCAAAGGCTAGAATTGACGGGTGAGCGTGGAAGCCGCACCCCGTCCCACTGTACATTATGTAGGTTGACCCCTGCATTCCGCGTGATCTTCACTTTGCTTTCTAACTTGCTCAGTTATCGTCTCCCGACAATTTTAGTGCATAGTTTCTGGAAGATGAACCTAAATATAGGAACACCACTTTTAGTTTTGATTTTCCACTTCACAAGCGGCATGCACATCGTCAGATACAGCCTCGTGACATTACGTTATGTTATTTCAATGTGTGAATTATTTTTAATTGACATCTAATAACAAAGTTGCATGTGGCAATTACGAAAATCATTCGTATCGGCTGAGTAGACTTCATTTCAACAAACAAAAAACAGCGTGTTTATTCGGTTAATATCCCATAATCTGCCCTAGAACGCACCGCAGAGTGGTGTGGACCCGGTGCGTCGTCAATGAGCTCTCGACTGAAATAGCGCGAGGAACAAAAATTCACAGGACCGTTTTTATCACAGTTCAAATTTAATGTGTCATCCGTGTATTCAATTGCATGCTATTAACGAACCAGCCGCATTAGGTCGACCAGTCATCGCATCTACATAAAAACAGCACCATCGGTGCGAAATATGAAGCCACGCTAAAATCAATGGTGAAAAACTAGTTTACTCCAGTCATCTTAGAGTGGATAATTAATCATAGATGTACTTCATCGCGCTATCCAGTAGACAAATTGCATCCCACCTAATAGCAATGAATAACATTGAAGGAAAGATTGGATGAACACACTTTATTTACCCGACGCTTGAAAGTGGAATTGCGGCGTCGTGGTGTCAGACAGATAAGTTCTTGGAAGGAAAAACAAAAACAGATGTAGTGAAATATGGCCTTCCGAGACCAAGAGCGCTCGAATATATGTTAAAGCGTCTGATGCTCTTTTTGCCGTCCTAATGCTGCTTAATACTCGACAACGTATTACGGCCGCGGGAAGAATTCTTGAAATACTTTTCTGAAAGCATTAACGGCATGGCGATACAGGGTTTTAACAGTTTCCTGGGTTGCATCCAATTTCAACTGGGCTTCTCTTTCCACGATTTGCATGTTGCCAACGATGCGATTGCATTGTGCATTGATAATCCTTCCTATGCATCATTATATTTTTATTGCTTGCTATTGCTACTTTACTATGATTGCTATTTTGACTGTAGCTGCATACGCAAGCAGCTGAATTATTCTCAATGAGCTTGCTTTGATTCATAACACATAGGGTGCTTTTTCACGTCGTTGAATCTAGTAAAGGCATTTTCAAGAAATCCAGTCTCTGGAACTGAACATGGCCTTACAGAAAACAACGTTACGTGACCGAAGTTCTTATAGCCATCCCGACGCTTTCGCATTCAACGCACACGTCTGTCGTGTGTTCAAATGAGATAGATATTGTAGAGTCGCCGCCAGCCGTGACTGAACTATTCGACTGCAGGTCTGGGCCGTGCGTCTGTTCCCATTCTCGAAGAGCAGCGCACCGTGGCACGCAACACTCAAGTGCAACACTTTATGATAATAACACTTCTAATGTTACCGATTGACTGCAATGCAGGTCTATTCCGCGAGCAGTCGCGTTCGTTTGGTCGCTCTGTTTTCGGTGCCTGTGAGCAACGACGTTAATTGGAGATGTTGTTTTCGGTGTGGATATGATCCCAGTGGGACGACAGCGCGCTGTAATTCTAGAGTACGTCTGCGATACAGCTGGTGAGATGGAGGTACGCCTGTGGCGCAATTCACGCCGTCTACCGCCGTAAGGCGACACAGCCGAGGAGAGGACGGTGCCCGGCCGCGACAACTGACGCGTAGTTCCCGCCATATACCGCCGCGGTCCACAGCACCGTCAGTGAGAGGGTCGAAACGAAAATTGCCCAACACTGAGCGCCGACACAGCACTTGAATGTTTACAAACTGGGCAGACGAATATCTGTCTTCACACCAGTGTCTCGGAGAACAATATTTCAGACACACCAAGTTAACACCGGCATTGCTCACCTACAGAGTTAAGTGTGTATGCGCATAGGCGTATGTATGTGGTGTATCTTTCAAGTGCATGGGTGATTCAGCTGGAAAAGAAACATTATAACGCGACCGACTTGCCTGCAAAAAGCACCTATGCTCTGGGCGCTGCAATCATGGTTGTCAATACATAAATTGCTATCATTTGTACATCCAAGGTTGTCATTACTGAACTGTCGATCGACGCATTGATTGATTCTTCATAGTTTGGTCGCTCGTGCTTCCTGTGACCGAGCACAGACGGACGCGACTGTATTCGTTGGAAATTGGGCTTACGGGTATAAAAACTACAAAAGAGCAAAAGACTCATGGGGTAAAACGATATCGAGAAATACATTTACGAATAGGGTGCAATGGGCATGAGCCTACGCGCGCATTCACGCTTATTACAGTAAGCGGAACTTGTGTTGGTGCATAGACACAGCCAGCGCGCAACAAGCATTTCAAGGGGGCTGGGTCATTAACAGTGAGTGACGGCGCGCGTTTTGTAATCAATGCATAGGCCAACTCCCCTCTTACGCTTGCCTGCCTCTCTTTCAGGTGAACATCACGCGGCGATGCAGGATGGGGTCAGTGCAGGTCACCCAGCAGGTCATCCGGGTCAGCTGTGGCTGGTCTGTGTCGGCATCAGTTTAGTCAGCGCCTTCTTGGACGCTCTGGTTTCGCGGCAACGTTCCGTTCGCGATGCGGACGTAACGTGAAGGACACGCGGCGCCGCTGACACTGGAAGTTGAGCGGGTCGCCACCAGGTGGTCCACCATCGGCCGGGCAGACGTGGTGAAGAACACGTGACCTGATGCGCATGGCCAGTGCATTTCGGTCACGAACTTGCGGTGCTGTGTGGTTTTGCGACCAGCTGAAGCGGACAAAAAACACCCTGATTCCACGCCATGATGGGTGCCGAACAGATGGTGCCATGCTATTGTGCTACATGGAAGCTGGAGACGGTTATACCGGGTAGATAACCGTGATAGCACGGCCGATGTTTTGTGAATTCATTGAAGGGACGCGTGTATTGGCTACGATACTACTTAGAATGGGGGTGATTACATTGGGTCCCATATTTGATCCACTAGGCATGGGAAAATGTAACCACTGAGGGGCAAAGACGCACTACAAACAATATAAAGCATCAACCATGTATGATAGAATACGACAGCCGTGACAGCAGCTCAGCCTACAACACACACTTGGGCGTTCTCGGCGCCAACACGGGCTGCATGTTCGCTGTGACGTTGCTGTCATGTTCTGGGTGATTTGTCCTGTAACTTACAATGCAGTGTAACTGATTGTCTGTGTGAATGGTACCAAATGTTACCAAATGTTACCAAATGTCCCACGCGAACCGAATAAGGGCCAGCAATGGTGCTGGGAACTGCGCAGCATTGTTGACTGTTGTGAAAACGTGTCTGCTCATGGTGAATGATGATTGGTGTAATATTGAGTTGTTACACTACCAGCATATTATCCTTACGTGAAGATAAATGTCTGTTGCAAATACAAAACGCCGATATTTTGAAAGCTGTTTCGTATTCCATGCCAGCAGTCATTTTCTTTTGAGGCGGTGGTGTCGAGCTAATGCTTTGTAGCGCTGAACAGATACGGCATCTTATCTGAGGAAACTGTCTGGGAGAACAGTCATGTCTGCTATCAGTCAAAGGGAAAATATCAATAAGAAAGGTACCTGGTTCGTATTACCACCGCGACGGGTACGCGAACAGCTGAACTATGGAATGAATCACATTTTGCACAGAAGGTTGGCTGCACTCTGTAAAATTGGTCCCTTGCGAACCATTCTGTGGTCATGAGGCAGGGAGTGCCATGATCCAGCTAGCAGAGTGTGCTTTCCAAGCAATCAATGCTTGCACAGTTCAACTCACGATTCGGGAAACAACTCACGCCTCAGCATCGGGAAGTTTTAGGTCATATATCAGTGGCCTGACCTGACAGTGACTTGAAACATGGTTCGCTTTAGAAAACATAAGTTCCTACTACATACATTCCTAATGTTAAAAAACATAGACTAAGAACAAAGTTTTGCGGGTTAATTTAAAAAAAATAGTTTTATCGTTAATTTGATCTAGAGACCTGAAATGTCATGTATTGAATTTTGCATTTTTCTTTGGTTGTTTGTCTCTCCACACATAATTTGCGTTTGACTGTATCCTATATGCTTTATGAAAAATGTTTAATGTACATGTAAAACCGGTATTAAAGGAGGTCGTGACGTGACTTTGACCAACTCTGACAAAGGCCCGTGCCCGCGCGAACAGAAATCCCTCATCCCTGTGATGTTTCCAGGATAGTGAAAAAATGGCGCGTGGTAGAACGACCACATAAAGCAAACATTTGCTGTATCAATCTTGCATGTTTTGAGACAAAGAATGCAGGTCATGTTATTAAAGGTTGTGCTTTCAAGCTTGCAAAAAATGAGTGCAAACTCACACAATTCGGACGTCCTTTCCTGACAACTAATGTTCGCTGAAGGACAATTCCCGGTTCGTCACAAAGCCCTTCAAAGGGAGGAACACTCCGTTTAGCCTCACTTAGCCCACGGCCGGTAATGTATCACTTTCAAGGAATTTAAGACATCACAAATTCCCAAGGACAAATATGTGCCTGGCATGGTGGGGTAGGGGAGATCGGGTCTAGTTGATACAAGGGGTGGTTAATACAACATTCAAAGCTAAAATATCATATTTCAGCGTTTGTACCAGGATGAGGTGCGCCCTGGCACTCACCCGGCGTTTCCAGACGGAACGTGCCAAATAGACGAAACAAAAACCGATGTATGGGGTGAGATGAGGATCTGCGGTTTACACCCACGTTTTCTACCGGGGGTGGTAGGCGATCCCCCAGGTTCCATCAAATATCAAAAGATCTCAAAATTGAGACATTTCACAATTTGATCGCAAACACTTCCTGCACTGCAGCAGATATACACGTTTACTTATGAACAGGGCGTCCATCGGTCCTTTGCAGATGTAATGGCATACATCAAGAAGCACCGTTTAATGTATTAGTCGTGCCAGGTCAACTCTAGAACCTACCCCGCATTTGGAAGAAAAGACGTGATGCAATGTTGGATAAAGCCACTGCTTTCACCCACTCCAGAAAAATAGTGCACGGTGAAATCGGATTCAGAGCTCAAAACAATCCCAGATATTTTATAAAGCTAAAAACGGTCAACCGAAGTTCCCTTAGGTCAAAGACCTTGAGTTACCCGGGAATGGTACTCGGACAATGGCCGAATATCAATCCGTGTATCTAAATTGATAATGACATGTATGATGTCTATGTCAAATCAAGATGCACTAATTTCGTTGATAATTCATTTCATGTTTAACACACGGTCGGGGATGTTCCCCTTGTGATGCCATAGCTCCGTGACATGACATGACCCAACAAAAAGAAACGTGATACAAACTCCGAAAAGACGACGCCCCAGAGGCTACTAAAAATTTCACCGGGTTCCACTGAGCGGTTCGGATCTATCCATAAAACTTAGGGGTTGAATCAACCACATCCACCGACGAGGGTTAAGGTATGTGTGAACTATCTATCTGGGAATTTTTGCCGTGTGTCGAAACGCTCAGAATTGTGAAAAATTACCTTTGGGAAATTCGGTGTCGATTTTTCTAAAGATATGTTGGATGTGAAGCGAGAGCACATTCCAACTGGGAGCCACACACTTCTGTAGCGTGTGATATCTATTGAAACCTCGTCTGAACTGAGGATCCTTGGTTCAAAAGAACTGCTACTAACTGCTCTCTATTGACTTGGCTTTCAAACGGTAGCGGGCGGCAGCCGGATGCGCGTCCGGCTGTCGACGTAACCCCAATGACTGCTCAGAGCAGCGTGACAGTCCACCATCGTCGACAACTCCTCAGCGACTGACTGCCAAGTGTCGGTGGCTTCCGCATCTCACTGACCGGCGGCCGTGCCGCGTAATCCGCGACACCCCACCGAAGTCACGCAGGTCACGAGGGCTCGTCCGCCGCCCGTCGGCAGCTCGACGGTGGCTCGGCAGCCTAGCGCGTCGTGCTGCAGGTACTGCGATGCGGCAGGCACCGGCGAACATCTTGGAGCATATGCATGTATGATTTCGCCAAGTAATTTGATGTTGGTGCTACCGCCACAAGTGAACTTTCTTACAGATGCGTTTTTTTCCTCCTGGTTCTAAGACACTTCAAGTTTTCTAAATCACCCAAGAGATGGGCTCCCAGGATATCTAAAAGTGCAATCGTACATGACGTTATGTGTCCGAAGGAACAGCATGCTTTGTGCAAATTCATAAATCATGGACCAGTTCTTGCTACAACGGCTGTTGTTCTGTAGGCGACATAGTCTCTTCGACCCTTGTGTTGGACGGACTCCGGTTTCCCCTTCGGGTGGCCGAAGAGCATCTGAGGTTCGGCAGGCCGTGGACGCGCATAGCACAATATTTTGACATCATGTGCGCAAATCTCGCCACGGAAGGCCTGCCATGTTACATAGCCACGGCTTGGACGGTTCAGCCTCGTAAAAATATCGGGGGAAGGCGGCAATCTTTTTTCCCCGCTTCACAGTGAGCACTAAAGAAGCCTATCGATTGTTTTTCACATATCCGTGCCCCATTTAACGTCCTTTGCCCAATGTTGTAAAACATGCAACTGCCCGGATTGGCTGCTCAAGCCAGTGACGAAGAACGTTTGCAGGGTGAGGGGTAGTCGTCCCACGAGCCGGAAAACCAGTGTAGGTGCAAAACCACATTCCATTCCCTGATTCAATTCATGCTCAGTACATTGTTTCACGCTTACCTACAGCACTTACGATTTGCATTGCTTTCAAACATGGGCATTTGCCAAACGCTATCGTTGGGTTCATCACTAATATAAAATATTAGGATTGTCTGCCATGTAGTTGTGTTTTGTTTAGCATTCCGTGCAACATATTCCCCATAGCCTTGCACAAAAACAATGTGATGCATGTGCATGCACTTGTAGACGGAAAGGCAAGGACCGGCGATATTTCGTACCGACGTACTTTCTCTTTATCTCCGAATAGTCGTGGCCGGGACAATAAGGTTCATCCCATCATGGACAAAAGGTGTCCGCTCAAAGCAAAAGGTGACCGATGGTCACCTTACGAGGCCCTGAAGCGCATCGACGTCTGCATCCTAATAGTCAGCCAGAACGGTCGGTTAGAACGATACTTAACCAAACGACAGGCACAAAACCCCCACGCTTAATGGCACCGAGCAGACGAACATTTAGATCGATCCACTGGGAATCTTCTGGAGGCTGGCAACGACGTCAGGTATCGTGCGCATATTCACAACACGGCTGCTGCTTCGACTATACCCTATAGTCTCCAAAATAAACCTGATATCATACCCTACCCGTTGCACCTTAGATTCATTTACATGGTCTTATAGATGAGACTGCAAGTACATGCTATATTATGTCAGTTACATTAGGATATTGCATTAGGTTTGTGTTGCAAAACCATTTCGGAAATGGAAGTAGTTGAGCCATGACTATTTCATTACGAAATTCCATCACCATCCCACCCAGAATCAGCGCTGGCGCAGCTGGACTGCGCTGAACTGGCCGTAAACAGCCTGAGTCCTGAACTGTCATTAAATCCATAATTAAGAGGGCCTACACTAGAAAGACCAGACATTCCAGTTCGACTATAGTTAGTTCATGGTATGCTTCCAAGTACTGGCAGGGCCTGTCCTGAACGCGATACCAATGACTCTGAATTTGGGGATAACGGGGGGATTAGAGAGCAGGAAAAGGCGGAGGAAGACATGTTATTGCATAGAGCAGAGAAAGGCAGAAACAAATGCAAGACAAACAGAGGGCAAAGCAAACAGTAGGGCATTAATTGGGGAAAACGTACCGGGGAGTACAAAATCAGAATTAAGTAATTGGAGTAGCATAGTTATCACATGCTACTGATATACCTATGGCCTGCCGTGCTAGCAGGCAGGCACAGCAAGGCAGGGCATAGCATCGCGCATGGAAGCGAAACATATGGCGTGGCATGCAGAGAATAACATAAGACAGATATTTTAGAAATTATTTGAAGGACGCAAGTTCGAAGGCAAGACAAGGCAGATTTCAGGTTGAGATGGAAGGGCAGAGGTCACAACTATCCAAAGGGCAGACAGGGCAGGCAGGGCAGCGGCACGGCAAAGCAGAAGGCGGATGTAAAGTAAACGGCACAGCGATGTAGAGGTCATAGAATGAGAATGAACCGGTCAGCAGAAAAGACGAACCAGTGTACCAGGCACAGCAATGCAGAGGGCAGGTGAAATGGTTAGTGGTCACCTGATAGTGGTCCACATTAGCAATAGCAGGTCAAGCTAGTGAGATTTTACTTGAAATGATCTGAAAACCGACGTTCATATATTGCAGGCAATTTGAGGCTAGGATACCAACTGTTATGAAGCAAACATTGGCAAAGCAAAGCCAACCAATAATATTTTAGGAGCCATTATAGTATATAATGTGGAAAAGGTCATCGAACTTGAATTGAATCTTCGGACTCCCTTATACTTTTTTTGTGCTCCAAATGTTGCGATTGTCTCCCAATTCCCAAACTTGGGGAACACATTTGGCTTCACGTTGGTGTCAACCGTTACTTATTCCTGAGCATGATCGGGTTCGAAAATTGTCAGCTTGAACGGATCATCACGTATTTTCTGGTACTTAACCTTGACCTGATCGGTGACGTTGACCTCGATATGAGTTGTTGTGCTAGACCAAGTGTTCAGTTTGATTGTTCCACGGCCAGGGTCAGAACATTAAAGGTAACGATCTGGTGACTCACTGCACTCTCGACATTTCCCTATTTGACGAGACATGGAAGGCCAGCCAAAGACGGTAAACAAAATGTTCGAAGAACTCTAAGCATATAAAGATAATACGCCATGCCGCTTACCGAACCACTCTGTCTATCATAGACCAGATGTTGGTGCGGTATCAGACTGTCGTTCCCGCCACTCACACTGAGACTGTCGTTTCCGCTACCCGCACTGAGACTGCCGTTTCCGCTACCCACACTGAGACTGCCGTTCCGCCACCCACACTGAGACTGCCATTCCGTCGTTCCCGCCACCCACAATGAGACTGTCGTTCCCGCCACCCACCTGAGACTGCCGTTCCCGCCACCCAGACTGAGTCTGTCGTTCCCGCCACCCACACTAAGACTGTCGTTCCCGCCACCCACTCCGAGACTGCCGTTCCGTCGTTCCCGCCACCCACAATGAGAGGGGAGTAAATTATGCCGCGCTGCAAAGGCGAATATAGCAGCGACATATACCTGAGTGAGCAATCTACCCGGCAAAGTGTGGGTGAGCTGTACGAAATTGCTTTAAAAACACATTGGTAATTTTTGGACGAAAAATCGTAAATAGCGCAGCTTAGCTTACGAATAATCCCGAATACAACTCTTACGAATGCTTCGCTTTGTAAGAATTCCAATCACTCTCAATAAGACCTCCCGCTTCATTTCTGCTCGCTTTCAAGCTTTAGCGACTTCAGAGACTTGCGTGGGCCCCTGCCACATTACCTACACGGCGGATGTCCCTGGAATTTTATGCATTGGTATTCAGCTGATTCAGTGGGCTCGAAGTAAGAAATCGGTACATATGTACGTTGCAGCCTTTGGGTCAATATGAGTGGGTTGGCTGTACGATTCACAGCAACCCAGCCCGCCAGATGCAGATCAGTCTCTCCTTCGATGAGACGGGGGCAAGGTTGGATTTGTGCTTTGCAATCCGGAATGCGGGGAAGAAGACGATTAGGTAATCAAATACGGGGAGAATAACTTTCTTGAGGCCTGTGACATCATAAACCCAGTTGCGCCGACCAGTGAATTTTGAGCTCTTCGTCATATATCAATTCGTTGTGAAGAGCACCAATCAACTTCCAACGAAAAAAATGAGGACAATTTTCTGACGGGAATTGTTCTGGGTGTAAAAAGCATCCAGGAGCACCCTACTTGTCCAGCCCTGGACGAGGATACATTTATAAACTGAGACCCTATCAGGAGATTTACGGGCATCGCTTCGGCGGCAGACGGAGAGGACGTGTTCCTCCTACCAAATGTCGTCCACTTAGTATTGCTCGCATGGCGTTGCATGGAAACTATGTCTTGGTATCTTCCTGTCCGCCCTATCCAAAGTCCGTGGTGACGCCCATAAGGAGATTCTCGCAAGGAATATTGGCATTATTTTTAGCTATTATGCTCTCTGCAAATGTTGCTGCGGAAAGTGACCAGACACCTTAGCTATTATTTAAGAAATTATATTTTCCTTCCGAAAAGTTCCAATGCACGCAGTCTTCGGACGAGGTGGGGATAGGTCTATTTCGTCCTCTCTTTAGGTAATGCATTGCATCCTCGGCAGATCTATAGCCCCATTTTGTAGTTCATGAGGGGTACTTGACGTTACATTTTTGCTAAAGCCCCTCGACACATTGAGGAAGCAGCTGGCCACTGTGGGGTATGGTGGAGGGCGCGGAAGCTCAGCTGGGAGAGCGTCGGACTCTTGATCGCAAAATTGTGGGTTCAGATCTCACAGCTGTCGGAATTTACCGAGTCCACCCTCGACCAATCGGCGTGAGAGGTTGGCGACGCTATATAACCTAACGGTTGAATGCGTCGTAAAAGAACCCAAGGTTCTTCAGCTGGCCGCTGGGAGTTACACAAAATGCACCAATGTTCAGACCTCGTTATATGGTTCATCGACAAGATTATTTGTATTATTATAATATTATCGCATGCTGTATGAGCCAAGCCAGTTTTGAAAACTGGCAGTTCCCTTTAGATCTCCAGTTATTTTCTTCCAGCACTTTTTCATATAAGTGGAGAATTGCTTGAAATCCACCGTGGGGCAGCTCCGTTCACGGCAAAGTGTAGTTCATTTGGTTGACGGTGAATTCCTCACCACAACCTAGCCTAACGTCTCGGCAGATGAGAGGACAGATGGAGCGACAATGTCCGGGTACTCGGTAGTCAGGAGTCAGGGGACTCTCTGAGATGACGATGACAGTCGTCGGTCACTTCCATCGTGAATCTATCGAGGAACACATATCAAAATCAGTCCTTTTGGGAAACTCAACCACGAAAAATTATTCTCCATCTGCATACGAAGTCAACGGTTCAGAATTACGCCCTCCACTCCACCGTGGCGACGGTGCCCTCCTCCAACAAGACCCTGATTCATGGTGTCGCGTGTCGACACCCGTTGCAGCCATTGATCACCACAGCCTGGCTGCGAAAAGTAGCGTCACAGGGGCGCCTGACGAGCGCGCGCCACACGCCGGCGCGGCCGTCCATCATGTACAGCCACGCGGCCACCACACCACCTGTCACGAGCCAGTTACGCTGAGTGCTGTAGTCCATCGACGCCCGATTTAGCCGGCGGGCACGTGAGCGTCACCAGATGCGCACGTGACGAGTGGGAGTGAAGTGCAGCGCGAGACGTCGACTGCCGGCTGGTCGAGCTGAGGTCACGACACGCCGCTCCGCCAAGGTGACGCGGGCGGCGTGGCCGGCGAGGGCTCGGCCGACAATACCATGGCCGACCTCGCAGGCGACACGGGGCCGACGACACGGCACAGGTTATACGAGGAGGATGGTACGAGGCGAGTGACAAGAGGAGGACGGCAGGAGGCGAGTGATACGAGGCAGGAGATTCGCGGAGGGCACTACGAGGCGGATGATGCGAGGGGGCGGTACGAGGCGGGCGATACAAGGCGGGTGACACGAGGCGGGTGGTAGGGCAGTAAAAGGCGGATGATACGAGGCGAGTGATACGGGGAGGGTGACACGAGGCGGGCGATACAAGGCGGGTGACACGAGGCGGGTGGTAGGGCAGTAAAAGGCGGATGATACGAGGCGAGTGATACGGGGCGGGTGACACGAGGCGGGTGACACGAGGAGGGCAGTACGAGGAGGTGAGTGATACGAGGCGGGTGATATGAGGAGGGCTGTACGAGCCAGCGACGAGCCAGCGATGGAAGGAGTGCGGTACGAGGAGGGCGGTGTAAAGAGAGCAACGCGAGGAGGGTGATACAAGGCCGGTGAGAAAGGGCGGGTGATATGAAGCGTGTATTGCAAGGCGGCCAGTATGAGGCGGGTGGTACGAGATAAGTCATACGAGGCAGGCATCGCGAGGAGGACGGAATGAAGGGAATTTTGCAGTGTGGTACCGAACAGGAGAGGATGTGAAGCTGACCGTGTCGCACGCCCCGTTATATGTTCATCTATCTCTGTGTCTCTCAATATATATGCAATGGCTTTTTGTCCATCTGGCCTGTGCTGATGCGTGAACGATACGATTTCTCAATCAACATCAGCAATATCCACAGTACGACCGCTACCCAAGGCCAAGTCAAGCAATGCCACCAGTTGA
This sequence comes from Imbricaverruca yamaguchii, assembly GCA_034440575.1. Taxonomy (NCBI): domain Eukaryota; kingdom Metazoa; phylum Arthropoda; class Thecostraca; family Neoverrucidae; genus Imbricaverruca; species Imbricaverruca yamaguchii. The sequence continues at coordinate 363,989 of JAOTOL010001210.1, forward strand.
GACACACCTGATGCTCCACCAGTGTGATTTGACGTATTGTGACAGATGCTACTGCAACCTTCACAACCGACTGACAAGTCTTTCACCTATGGCTGACTGAGGTCAACTCAATGACCAAGAGCCAAATTGAACACTTCGAAACATGTAGACGCCATATGTGTCCCGTTCTCACCACGCACAGCTCAAATAACGAGTTATAGCGTCATCTATTATTGTCCGTCACAACCACAACCATCGATATCACGGCCGGGCTCCAATTCTTGACACTCCCAATATATGTGTTGACCCGAAGCTCCTGATTGGCAATGGTGGTGGCGGTGGAAACGAATAGCAATAGCACTGCGCCTGATTCAATCGAGCGAGTTTTGTTCTGTTTGGGATTGAAATGGGTCAGTTTGCAAGGTGATTTCGCAGCGAGATGTCTGGTCATATTGGCTATCCGATTGCAGGTGAAATCATTTTTAACACTGCAGCAAATTGAACACAACCCGTGGTAAAAAAGTTAATGCATCCAGCACTGTGAAATATTGTAATACAATATTCAGGGTATAGTCATCCTATAGCCAGCTACATAGGCTGTCACGTGATCTTCATATGGCAGCATCATGCTGCCACGTGATATTCACAATATTTATGCTGAATTGGAAGGGATTAAACTCCACCACTGGCCTGCTTATTAATGCTTGCGGAGTAAGAAACATTAGCATTTGAACTTTATGGAATAATGGGTTATAGTGATTCGCCGGGGAACTATAAAGCTTTCATACCAGATGGCAAAACAGTTCTCTACTGTTCTCGGGAACGTACCGTTGGTGCACTGAACTGTCGGTGTATGTCATCCAATCCCCAAACTGCAGATGCTCCATTCTCCTCCATGGGCGCCCTCATTCCAAACTGTGCAAATATATTCCGAAAGCAGATTATTGGAAGAGAGGAACGGTGGAAGATTACACAATATCCCAGGAATGCTTGCATTAGAAATATATGGCAGCGTATGAATTATGAGGATATCTTGTCATAAGCTGGTCTCATTGTAATTTTAGAGATTGTTTTGCAAGCATTTGAGATGGCCAATTGCATATACGTAGAGGCTGTCTGAAAGAGTAAGGAGGGAGAATAGAGCGACATTCGAAGTTCTGCATTTACGAACAAAATCATAAGGCTAGGGGCTTCGGAAAGTACTGTCAGATCTTCATTGGCCTCTTTTTTGTTTCTTTATAAAGAATCAATCCGAGTTCTTGCTAGGGTGGCTTTATGAGTCAGGGCTCTGTTGCTAAGCACAGCTTGTTGCGTGGACACTGGCCCCACCACCCGATCAATGAATTCCCGTTCAACGGCAGAATTTTGACCGAAAGCTTAATGTGCCGTCAATACACCGACACGGCCGCCCGATAGCTTGTCCCCGGCCTTATCGGGCCAGCTGCCAACTGACCCTCTCAATCGGGGGCTAAATGCGAGAGTTTAGCCCCCGTAGTTTAGACTCGAACCCTGTTTTGCCAGGACAGTTGAGACCAGTGCAGGTCACTCTAACCAGCTGAGCAACCGGGGCGCCAAATGTCTGACACTCCATGTTTAGGCACAGTCAAGATAACGCAGAACTGGATTATTACCGTTTAGGTTTTAGGTAGTATATTGCTTCAGTACTGGATAATTATATACAACAACAGATCCTGACACCAGTCGGAAATTCCAGTTAGTGAATACCATGAAACCGAAATTGCCACTTTGGTGGAAGCATACTGCTAAATGATACCATAAATGACCATCTACATAATCGCTAGCGGCCTTCAGCATCGCCATAGTCACATAGGCGAATTTCTGTACCGCGATTCTCGAACTCCCACCACTGTTTTCCCATATCGCAAGCCATTGGCAGGGTGCTGTCTGACGCCAGAACTTCGACTGCGCATCTGCAAATATTCAATGCTGCAAGCCATTAACGATGGAATTGTCAGTCGGTGGTCCGGGGAAGATGAGCATAGAGGCAATGAGAGCACGGAAGCTATTCCCGTTTACGTGACTCAAAAGCCATACAGTAGTCCATCCGCTGGATTGGATTCGGCTCCCGGATGTTGGATTCATCCAGTGCACATGGGAGAATCCACTTTGTATGCATGCAGCTTTACTCGAACGCCATCCGAACAGGTCAGGGAGGCGTGTTTCACGACACCAGGGTTACGCATCTTCATGAATGGAAGAGCGACAGCCAAACAACAGGAATGGAGTAAATACATGTGTCATGAGGATACGAGGTAGGCGTTTATGTGCTTGTGTGGGTGGATACCTGAAACCAGTCACAGACGTGACCGCGTGGGGTCGCGCGCAATCGCAATTAGCGACTGAGCTGAGTACTGTCGGCGCAGCTGATGGATGGCTTCGCTCTGGTGGTGGACTGGACTCTCGCAGTGTCCGCCCCCGCCACGTCATCGATGAGTGGTGGCCCGACGGCATTAGTGATCACCCTATCACCCCTGAGTGGTGGCTGAGGCCCGCTGCCGCGCTCCTCATACCTCTACCAAACGGTTGGTTGGTTGGGTTGATATTTGAGTTTTGGGGCGCATCGACCTCTATCAGTGACCCACCGCTGAGCCCGCCGCCGAGCCCGCTGCCACGCTCCTCACACCTCTGCCAGACAGTGATCCGCCGCCGAGCCGCCGCTGAGCCCGCCGCTGAGCCCGCCGCCGAGCCCGCTGTCACGGTCCTCACACCTCTGCCGGACAGTGATCCGCCGCCGAGCCCGCCGCTGAGCCCGCCGCTGAGCCCGCCGCCGAGCCCCGCCGCTGAGCCCGCCGCCGAGCCCGCCGCTGAGCCCGCCGCTGAGCCCGCCGTCACGCTCCTCACACCTCTGCCAGACAGTGATCCGCCGCCGAGCCCGCCGCTGAGCCCGCCGCTGAGCCCGCCGCCGAGCCCGCTGCCACGTTCCTTACACCTCTGCCAGACAGTGATCCGCCGCCGAGCCCGCTGCAGCTGCCGCACTCGACCGCTGCAACCTGCTCCGTCGGGATTTAGTTCTACTCACCTGCTCCAATCCTGCACTAAACATCCCGACTCCCATCGACCGTGCCCCTGGCTGTCCCCCCCTCCCGACTTCCACCGGCTGTGGTTTTGGCCGTCCCGACCCCCACAGACCGTGACCATGACCGTCCCGACTCACACCGACCGTGTCCCTGACCGTCCCGACTTCCACCGATCGTGTCCTTGACTGCCCCGACTCCCACTCAGACTGTACATCTGGCGGTCCGAATTCATTCCAGTCCTGCACCTGGCCGTTCCAACTCACTCCAACTCTGATCCTGATCATCCCAACTGAGTCCGACCCTGCCTCGAGCCATCCAAATTAGCTCCGACTCCGCCCCTGAACACCCCGAATCCCACCGATTGTGTCCCTGCCCGTGCTGGCTCCCATCGACCCTGCTTCTGATCAGACTAACTTACTCTGACCCTGCCCCTAACTGTCCAAATTAACTCCGACTCTACCCCTAGCAGTGCCAAGTCGCTTCGACCCGACTCCGGCCAGACTGATCAACCACACCCACGCCACAGCAAGTTAGCAGCCATCCCAACCTTCCCTAGTTCCGTTCCTATTCCAGTTCAGCTCTGTTCCCAGCCGTCGCCACTGCGACCTTCTCTGGCCTCGCACCGACCATCCTGACCTGCTTCAGTCCCAAACTGGATCGTATCGACCAACTCCAGCCCCGCCACGGGCTTCGCCGCCCGACCTTTCCAGTATCGTTCTGGCTCAGCTACGATCCCGTCGCCTACCGTTTTCGACCCGCTCTGTTCTCACCCTGGCCATGGCCACTGGCTCTCGATCTGCCTAGGCTACCCTGCAGACCTTGACTCGGACTCTGATCCAAACCCTAATCCAGAATTTGATCTAGACCTTGTTCCAGACCTTGAGCCAAACATCGTTTTCGACACTGCTCATCCTGTTCCCCTCTTCAGCACTCAAAAACCACACAAAACCAACCCAAACCACGATATCCTACCCGACCCGTCCACCAAACCAAACACACCCGAGAAATACAACACAACCCTCCGTTCTCATCGCCACTCTCCCTGGCGCCATTGCTCACCCGATTCGCCCAGCACTCTTGACTTAACCCGGACCCTGCGCCCTGCACAGCCAGGCCGCGCCGTGCTGCGGCGGTGCCGGCAATCAAGCCGCCCAAATACAATCCGCTCGGCGCCGGCGGAACGGCCGCGCGCGACCTGTCCAATCAGCGCCGGCCGGTTCCGGCCGGCTCGGCGACACTCCCCGCGCGCCCTTCACAGCTGAACACTCGACCGCCGAGTGGGGTCGTCGGCTCGGTGCTGACCACGGCTGTGGTCCCGCGGGAGTGGGTACACACCACCGCGGCGTCTCGCGGTGGTTCAGCACGGAGGCACCGTGCACTCGGACGGAATACGTTCGAGCGGCTCGTTTGTTTCAACGTGGCTTCAGGGCAGCTTTATGCTCCGTGATTTGCTCCTGCATAATTTTGGAACCGAAGGAACTCATCAAAGCTGTCTGGTAGCTGGCATAGGGCGATGCTATTCATACACCAGCTTCTATCTCGTTCTCAAACGAGGGGGAGTTGTAGGCTGGGAACGGTACTCTTGTTTAGTCAAGATTCGCTACTGTCTGGTCCAGTACCCACAGTACTCCCGAAGTTGAGGGACAGGGGAATGAGGAAATATTTGGTCACTGCTGCCGGATGTACCGCCTGTTGGTGTGGATTGCTCTTCCACTGGGTTACCGAATCCGCCACAGCTGGACATTGCATGCGACAGCCGACGATGGACCGCCATCAGTCATTGGGAGTCACCCGGTTCAGCGGCCCGCAGCAGCCGCTGCTCAACATTCTCCGATGCAGCTAACCACTAACCATCAATCGGCTCAGCGGCCCGCAGCAGCCGCTCCTCAACATTCTCCGATGCAGCTAACCACTAACCATCAGTCGGCTTAGCGGCCCGCAGCAGCCGCTCCTCAACATTCCCCGATGTAGCTAACCACTAACCATCAGTCGGCTCAGCGGTCCGCAACGGCCGCTACTCAACATTCTCCGATGCAGCTAACCACTAACGAACAGTCGGCTCAGCGGCCCGCAGCAGCCGCTGCTCAACATTCTCCGATGGCGCTAGCCAGCAGTCGGCTCAGCGGCCCGCAACAGTCGCTACTCAACATTCTTATCAGTGGAGGTAAATTGTTAATTTTATGTCTATTCTTTGGTGACTTGGCGACGCACTGTTGTATTTTTTAGGTGGCAGTGGTATCTTAGAAGAATATATAACTTGCGTGATGACAGCTATGCCTTTTCGATGCATCTTCTTGTGACAAGTTGATACATATAAGTCTGCGAACAATGTTTCCAGCTAATTGATCATGGACCACGCTCACGAAGGCGTTATTAAGTAATTAGAATGCATAACTGACCAGGCGCGGAGCTGAAAGCACGGTGGTGTTGAGGCCATTGACAGCTAGGCCCAAACACTGCCGACTGTGACTGATGACACACCGAAACCTCATCTAACGCAAACATGGCAGCTATCAACGTGATTGAGTGTCCACCAATATTTCCCCCGTTGATGGCTGGCCATTTACAGCACAAGCATACCGTTTTAATGGGAGTGCGGCTCTAATGGTGCGGCTAGCTGGGACGTCGGCTCTTCAGGCAAACAGACTTCCCGCCGAAGGAGAAAAGGATTCTACCGACGGTCGACATCTACTCGGTCTTCGGCCAGAAGTGTGTTTTCATCGACGAATTACTGGAAACGGTGAGTTGGCTGCACTACAGTGCAAATCAGCAACATATGCCACGACAAAATCAGCATCCTTGTCTTGACGAATGGACCTACGTCTACACTACGTACACTTTCGGAACATGCATTTTTAATAAAGACGAATTCAGTAAGGAGGAAACTTTCAGGTTGACCTTTCGTTTCCAACTCCAATTTAGTCTTGTTCCATTTCCATACGGAAGTGCATGACTCCAAATGGTGCATTATGTTTTCTTTTTAAATACATTTAATCCGAATTGTTGCTGGAGTGGCTTGAGGAACCAGGGTTATATTGCTAAGCAGAGCTTGTCGCGTAAACCCTGGCCCCACCACCCGATCCCTAAACATGTTCAACGGCAGAATTTAGACCGAAAGCTAAACGTGTCGCCAATGCACCGACACGGCAGCCCGGTAGCTCGTCCCCGGTCTTATCGGGCCAGCTGCCAACTGACACTCCCGGCCGGGGGCTAAATGCGAGCGCGCGAAGGGACTCGAACCCTGTGTTGTCAGTACAGGGAAGACCAGTGTAGGCCAGCGCTCTAACCAACTGAACTATCGGGGCGGCACTAAGCTCGATATCTTTCATGTTACTCACGCATGAAAGATATGAAGCTTAGTCCAAAGGGCAACTGAAAGCACAACATGGGAAACATGCCCCTAAGCTACCCACGGACCATTTATGCTTGGAAAAGCAACAGTCATATTACCTCTTGTGACAGCGGCTGAAGCAACACGTGATGAATACTATCGAATGTAAGAATAATAATAATTTTTGCAAATGGGCAAACGCGCATTCTTGCACCAGAAATGAGGTAATTTCGGGATATTTGAGTTTTGATTATAATGCTACATTAATGCCATGCCTCAACTTGTCCTGTATACGCACACATATGAATATTCCACCCCCTTGATGAGTGCGTTACTCGTCACAAACAAAAAAAATATAGGCAAATGCAGGGACATGAAGATGAAAAGGTTTGGAATTCGTCGCCTGCCAAGACATCAAATACCTAAAGCCAATGACCGTGGTATTAATAACGTGTCCCGTATGCGTCTCGGATGCGCAACCGGGCATGAAAATATGGAGGTTAAATAATTGATGACGATAAGTTTATACCTTTCACGACTTGCTGCATTTACATACATTTAAGCGTAGGCAACCAATTTGAAAGCAATCACACCTCATGTACCCATGTTTAATTCCCTGGAAGCCCCCTTAAATAATTTTGCATTGTAGCCACAGATTATCACAAGTTGCAAGTCCAGTCTTCTACATATACTTCGAGTCCGGTGCTTCCAGGCCCAAGATTCGTCCTCAATATTTTAATATTTTTCATTTATCAATATTTTTCATCCTCATTGCATTAATGGTCCACCTTTATTTTGATGTATGTTTTCGAGAATTAAATCATCCCCAGTTCACATCATGTATACGCCACTAATATGTTCAACATTCCACAACTAAGCACAAGGTATCCAAGACCGAGGCAAACAACCAGCTATCGAATATCATCTTCACGTACAACACAACACCGTATGTACCAATGCGTGGGTTATCAAAATCCGGAACTACCACTGCATATGCACCGCTTAGCACCAATATTCACCACCTGAAGATTGTTGCCAAAGTTTCCCAGCTGGTGTAAACTTGCATCAATATTATGGCATGATAAGAGTGCGCACCAAAAAAAAAACGTTCAACCACCTGCAACTTTTGTCACCCAACATAGACCTGCTTATTTTACACCAAAATATAATCCAAACAGTTGTCTGCACTCATCCAAAGAAGCAGCTGTCTAGCCTCGTTAGGCTTTGAAGCTTTCCTGCAGAAAGTTAAATGCGAACTGGCATGCATGTTTTGGTGGGAATGCGCTTATGCGATTTGCAATGGCGTGCACATTGTATTATATGATAAAGGCAAGAGGTAAATTGGTCTTGTTGGAATGTCATGGTTGGTCTTTGGAAAAAATAGCATGGAAGTCGCAATAGATGTTCTGTTCTCTGTAAAAAGAACAAGCGCATCGCGAGTAAAAAAGCATTTTCGTGGTTCTGAGTACGTCTTTTGCCCATGCACTCGTGGGTATCTCACAACCACTGTAGCGACATGAATGGTTCTGACCACAATCGAAAGCCCTGAAACAGGCAGTTCTAGCCATGCCAAATGTGAAGCGCCAAACGTGCTATGTTTGGGATCACATCTGATTCGGAACGCAGGCCAGGAGTCGTCGCTTTTAGGCGGCAGGTGGTCCGACATGAAGCGAGATAGAGCGGTACGTTGTTTGTTCAAAGCTTTTGTTTGAGGATTTCTGAGTTCCACGTTGCACTCAATAGCACATATAAAATTATAGGTTCGGGTAAGATCGGGTCAACGTGTCGGACACGGAAAAAAATCCAACACTCGGGCCCTAAAAAAACAATTTCTAGTTGTTTTGTGGGAGGGCTGGGGAATGGACATTGGACCTGAACTTAGAGTCAGAAAGTAGTCAAGTAGACATCTCCTCCCAGACGGAGTCCACTAAGATATTTTCAAATCATCTTAACCCGGCATTGACTGGCATACTCAGCCGCACACCATTCGCCGAGGTGGGGGCCAATATCCCCCTGCTTATCTCAAGAGTGGCTGGGACGATTTTACCAAATAAAAAAGGCAATCGATAACGCCGTATCGTCGGGCTTCAGTAATAAATTGTGTGTTTAAGTCGGAATTAAGCCCACCCTGCGGTCGCCGAGACCGCAGGGTGCCTGCGGTGCCTGCGGCCGCCACCGCCCAATGCCAGAGCTCTGCGCAATGCCAGAGCTCTGCGGTAGATTTCAAGCAATAACTTAATGATGTTAAAAATAAATAATTGCTTAAAATTTAGAACAGTTAACCCGCGCCGTCTTTCCGGTCAAATCCTCACACCCCGTCTCGGGGGGGGACGGTTGAAGACCACACGTCTAAAATCCAAACTAAGCATCGCACGAAAACGAGAGAGGTTTCATCAGAAAGCGCTCGACGAGTAGAGTCCGGGTCCACCCCCCCAAAAAAAAATTTCCCCAAAAGTGAAGTCACCAGGGGGGCCAGAGTTGCAGGGCTTTTCAAGACTTACATTATAATTTTTATTCTGGGGAGTTCATTTTGGGGATATATGAAAAAAACGAAATTTATTTGAAATGAGAAAATGACCGCGAAATCGACCAGGGCCATAATTTGTTTGCCCCCCGATTATTTTTTATTAAAAATTTCGAGTTTCTAAGTTTTCTTTAATTTTCCTTTTCCAATGGGCAGAGCAGACGGAGAAACGTTGTTGGAAGTCAACTTGACCTTAAAAATGCTTACTTTAGCAGAATCCTGTATTTGAACTGCAATATGGCAAATACGCAAAATGTAAATGTTGTCAAAAACGAAAAAAAGGAATTCAACTGATACATTTTGTTGCATCCGCAAAGATAAGCAAACGCTGAAAGTTTCATTAAAATATCTGTATACGTTAAAGCGTGACGAATGATTGAACATTTTTGGAGGTGACTTCATTTGACCTTGACTAACTCGTTGACCCTAGATGACCTGACCAAAAATTTTTGAATCAGCATGTGCAATTGATGTAGGAAAAGCTATGCCAAATTTGGGCGCACTGCCGCGCGCCGTTCGTCCGCTATCCGCGAAAAACCGGAGGGGGCGGTTGAAGACCCCCGAGACGGGACGGGTTAACTCGTTGATCCTAGACGACCTGACATCAAAAGATTGACATGACATGCTAAATTGATGTGGGAAAAGGTATGCCAAATTTAGGCGCACTGCCTCACGCCGTTCGTTCACTGTCCGCGAAAAACCTGAAGGGGCGGTTGAAGACCCCCCCCCCGGCACGGTTCGGGTTAATAAACCCAGAGAGGCGGAAGAGTCAGAAGGCATGTCACCGCAATATGGATATAAGTGACAACCGCAAAATTCCGTAAGTCTTTATTGGTCGTCCCTGTACCTATGATAGATTGTGAACAGCAATATTTTAGACTTTCTCCTCAAGACCACGCTGGCGATGCCCATGGAAAAATGGATAGGGACGTACAGCCATCACCCCGTCCCCCTCCCCACATCCCCACCGGTTTCGCTCAACGCTCTGAAATAACTTCACATACGTGATCACGACAAAAAGGAAAATTGGAAAGAGGAAATGTTTGCCTAAAACAAGGACATATATGAGTTAGCACAAGCGCCTCCGTTCGCACCCCTGTCCGATATGTATGTGATGGTGGAAAAAAAAATTGCTGATCGATCGACCTCGGTGTAGAAATCAAAACATGTCAGGGGATACATTGCTAATGTTTGAATCTGACATATTCAAATATATTGAAGTGAACAAAAGCACAACCAGCGTATTATGCAAAGAAAGTTGCAAGCGTATTACAATGCGGGTACAGAAGTACAGACATCATGAACCTTTAGGATGGACGCTTCCGATTGTGTGACCAGTGTCCTTTTGTCACAAGTGCCAATTTCGGAAGACACCATCCCCACGGACGAAAATTCCTGGTGACAACGCTGCTCTTTCATCAGTTTTATCGCCAGTGAGAGGAAGGGAACCCATAATGTATGTGCGAGGGCGCACCAATCAAGCATTAATGTTCTTGTTTGATGACGATACCCTTATGATAATACCATTCTACATATGGGTTAAAGTTTTACCGCCCAGATTTCAATGCTGGCTTACAGATAATTGTTCGAGGAATGATCCCCGAAGTACCATAAAAGTAGGAAGGCTCATTCGCCCAGGTGAAGTTTTCCTTCTTTTGGGGGAGGAGAGGCTACCACCATTAAACGCTCGCTCGGGTTCACAATAATTTCATTGTGTTACAATAGCCAATATATAATCCTTCAGTGCTTATTGCAACACCAATCTTAGAACTTGCCAGCCCCTGCAAAAAAATTGTCTTATACCTGTATTTAAAAATACAATAACCATGGATGCTCTCACCTATAATTCTCAACACATCAAATAATGACTTGTGCCCAACGTTTTGTTTTCTACTGACCGCCTAGCTTATCTTATCCTGTGGATTCAGGAGAGTTATGAGATGTCTACCACTCCCCTTAATCTGAAAGCTGAGATCCAAGCTGGGCTGCTGATCCCGGCCAAAGTTCGCTGATTACGCGAGGATTTTCTCCTAAAGAGTTGTTCACGTCTAGCACATTCTATCCAAAGGTTCTTCTGCAGGGATGACGACACAGTGTTGATGGGACCACCATGTTGACAGATCGTCACGACGAACCCAGCACTATCCATCACCCAATTCCTGGATCCGTCGCCGCCACCGGGCAGCTGCCAGTGTGTTTCCCAGCTGTCAGCAATTTGAAACGGTCACGATTTATTGGTTATTGGGCTCAAGGGCGCACCGGCAACGAGATCCTATGGCAGCAGAGAAGCGACCTGAACTAGGCAGAACAGGCTTGTGCAAATATATCACCACTTACACACACACACAAACACACAGACACACACACACACACATATATATATATATATATATATATATATATATATATATATATGTGTATATATATGTATATATATTTATTTACATATATATATATATATATATATATATATATATATATATATATATATATATATATATATATATATATATACCCTATGAATATCGGATGGATGGATACACATATATATCAGATGGAT